>JADLZL010007804.1:0-21255 GCA_015844335.1 Chrysopogon serrulatus | reverse complement strand
CATCTTGTATCTACTAACTAGTATACCAACTAGACCTAAGCGGGGGTAAGTGGTAAATGATAAGAGTTATGCATAATATCACACACGTAGGAGAATCCTATAATATATAGTCAGCTAACTTGAGAGGGCTAAGGGAGAGTTCAAGGTTCCTATGTACTTCTCTACTACTCAGGTTCTATTCTAGTTGACACTAGAATGTAACTAATGCACGGATAAGTATAGCACACACAATAGCACTTCGGGGCAGCAGTACCTTTCCAACTCTCGAATAGATGAGAAAGAAGTAGTTGGGGCAGGCTGCCAAAAGCCCTACGAAACACCAATCCTGATGTGGTGGAATACGAAGGCCACACAGAGCTATCACCCTTATGGGCTACCACAACTAACCGTAAGAATTGGGCGCAACCTCAGGTAATCTATAGCCTAGACACCATGTCTACACTATCGATTACTACTCTAGCCACATATGATAACTAGAGCACCTAATACAGGCGAAGATCCTATGCTAACATGCAATAACTACACTAACCATACAAATAAGGCATAGAAGTAAATAGAGAAGATAAATATACTAAAGCATAAGTGTTGCAAAGATAAGATACAAAGATATACCAGACCTCCAAGGCTCCACGGCGAGATCCGGAACGAAGCCTCTCAACCCTAGCTCTCAAGTTACTAAACTATTACATTGAAGAGTCTAGCTCTAATCTCCCTGGTGTGTTGATCTCCATGAGAGTATGATCTTTTCAAGGGACACCTCTCAAATGGATCCCAAAGAATAATGAATTAGGGTTTCAGGGGATTGCCTCTCCCAGGGGGGTCCTGCCCTTCTTTTATAGCCCGGTGGGATGAACGTGAGCCCTTGGATCAAAGCGACTTTGGCGGACGGCTGAGATTGAAACCCTAAGGCGGTGGAGCAACCTAGGTGAAGTGGGCCCCGATTGGGCCAGGGCCCGGACCGGCCGGTCTGGGGTGGGACCGGACGGTCCCCCCTGGTGGCCGCTGGCCCTCCGCTTCGGCGTGGTGTCTTCTGGTCTCTTCTAGAATCTTCCTGCGTTGCCGTGGCGCCCAATTTCCTGTTCTATGTTCCGATAAGCTCCTGGGATTGCGTCTTTTCCAGTTTACACCTACAGAAATAGTGAAACACCAAAACTCGTGGAATTCTGTTAGTGCAAACCCTATACCTACTTTGGTGATCACAATTGCATCCTTTTCATGGCTAGTTGACGGTTGAATTCATACAATAACGGCCGTCAACAACTCCCCCAAGCTTAACCTTTGCTAGTCCCATAGCAAAGAAAACTCAGAAAAGTTATTACAATATGTATATATTAAAGCATTGTAGCCATCTCGATGTAACTCCCCAAAAGTATACCTGCATTCAGACAAAGTTCTCCTCCAAGCTTAAGCAATAACTGAGCTGACTTTTAAACTTACTCATGTTACCTTTGACTATGGGCTTATCAGCTCTTCCTTGGGCCCCGAGTACTTGATAGACGTAAAAAGATCCCACCCAAGCACTATGTCTCAAGCTCTTCGCTCAACTATCATTCTGGAGTTTTTTTTTTTAGAGGTTTTCAAATAAAACTCGAGCTTCCCATATATGACACTCTCAAGTCTCTCAATATATGTGGTATTTGTGGATTCTCACCAAGGCAGTGATGATGGTTGCCTTTCTTTTTATCCTATAACTAAAGCTTATGTGGAGCTCATAGGTAAGGAAAAAACTTGAAAGAGCAAACTTGCAATACATGTGTTGTAAAGCCAAACAATGGATCCATAGAGAAACGAGTCATGCAGTCGAATCAAGATGTATAAGTGGATGGATATGATGGATATATGGTGGAACCTAATTCTACTTCAGCTCCTTAGATGTTTCTCTCTTCTTAAAAATTGGCCGGAGGTTATGAGCTATCTTTTCCTCTCTTTTTTTTCAAGGAGTCAGGCATCTACGTACCCATTGTTTTGCATTGGGACACTTGTCCATCTTTCTTTTTTTTCTCCCTTCTCTTTTTTTTCAATTATCTTTTTGCATAGCTCATAGCACTCCTTTTGGCACTTAGGGATTTGGAGAGATAGCAATAGGAACATGGAGCATTTATTAGGTGGCTAACCTAATGAAATATTTTTGGTGTTCTCTCCCAGTGTAGGAGAAAAACATTTTTTGCAATGGATGTAGGTGGAATGGCATGTTGTTGCGCCTACTCCAGTGTAGAGTAGTGCATATGGAGGTGGATCTTGATTCAAGAGCATGACAAATCTCTCACCAGGGTCACAAAGGTTGACAAAACTCAGTACAAGACAAGCAGCATATATGTGGAAGTTTAACTAGCCTATCTTATCATGTTTGGCTCTGGTGGGAATGTAAGCTTTGTCATATAGGAACTCATCATGTTTTTGCATTTTTTAAAAAAAAATCTCTAGAACTCTAGTGTCACTTAGAACAAGATAGATAGCAACTCAGACTTTCTCAATCTTATCAATCAGGTACCTAGACTTAGTTCAAGCATATGCAACCCACAAGTTTTAGGCTCAGAGCAAATCTTCATGTCAAAACAGTTAGAGCTAAAACTTGGGAAAACTTATGTCTAAACTCTAGGCATTTCAAAGGTGTTGTAACAGAGCAGCTTATCATCATTTCAGATCATCTCGAGGGCTTCCTTTTTATTGACTCTATCTAGACAAACATTTGGTTTTTCATTTTTCAAGATTCACACTATATAAGACTCTAAAAGACTCTACAAAGCATGGACCTTCATGTGCCCATATATTTTTGGTATTTTTAGGTTTTCTTATGATACTATGGTGAACCTTTATGTGCTCACATATTTTTGGTATTTTTAATTTTTTATGACTGACTCGATAATCACGTAGGTACACTTATCTGGGTACCTAGGGGATGCCTTCCCCCAAGCTGGTTGTTGTCGTGGTTGAGCATTGAAGCTGAGCAGTCCTCTCGGTGGAGCTCATGCTTGTAAGAGCAAGTATAGCCGGGAATCTCGATCTCATCCAACAAGAAGTTGCTTCCTCCACACAGTGATTAGCTATGTGTTGGGAAGGTGTACTTCAAGTGATGTAGATGATGATTGCTAGGTGACTAGCTCTTAGAGTCATCCTGCAGTAAACATCTCACAAAACATCAAAACTTGTGGAACGGATTAGGGTAAGCAGTTAGTGGTTAGCCATTTCACGAATTGGTTGTTGTGAGAGTTTTTCAAAGGTTGTTACAGTTTATATAGTGCAGCAAGATGCTCAATGATGATTTTTTTTGAATTTTCTATTTTTATTATGCAGGAAAGAAAACATGTATGCATGATTATTTTTGTTATTTTTATGCCACCACGGTGAAAACTCCTATGGGCTTTTACACACCATAGAACCGATCACATGGGGCCTCAAGTTTTATAATGCATGAATTATCTAACAAGATGAATACATATTTATTTTTGTTATTTTCAATGCAATGCTAATGCAGAAAAAGTAAACATGCTAAAGAGAAAATAATTCATGCAATGAAAGAAAGTAAATATGGATAGCTACCAATGTTACCTCATGGCAAGGGTTCAGACTTTAAAGTCTTCCGAACAAGACTTCTCCCTTCTTATTGATTCCTCTAGCATTGTCACGACATGGAGTTGCTTTGGTTGCGTGCAAGGGAGTGTTTCTTCTCCAAGCTAGCTCTTTTGGTGAAGACAAAGATTTCTATGATGATGCCCTTTATGATGTGTCACCTTCTTCTACCTAACCTGTCTTGGTTGAGTATTAATTTTGCTTTGACAGGTCTAGGACTTCCACTTGTACAAAGTAGAGAATTGACTCCCCCACACTTCGCTTAAAGTGTGTCCTGCTCATGAAGACAAGGTAGAGATCAAGTGCATGGGCTCTACCGGTGGAAAAACACCAAGAGAACCAAAACTTCTATTCCACATCTCTAGTCCTTAGTCCCATTTGAACAACATGGAGTTGATGTTATGTGCTTTGTTCAACATTATCATGAGAGGTAGGATCAGAAGGTTGAGCAAGGATGTAACACTTAAATTCATTAGGCCACAAGAGTTAAAATTCTTAACCATGGAAGGATTGTCGATCTGTATATGATGTGTCAATTTTTATATGATCATGACTACTATCTTCCAAGCATAAGATGTGCAACTTTTTAACTCATTTGGTTAAGACTATGGATCAAGATAGTGATGCTATGAACAAGTTAAAGAACTAAACATGTTGAGTTAATCAGGATTGATCATTGATAATTGCTACTCAAACAATATAGGTTCTTTGTTCATGTTCATACCAAAACCAAGGAGAAGCATTTTAAGTAGTGACCATTTACCTTTGGATGTTACCTTCATCATTGGAGCACCATGACACCATGTGATGAAGAGTAGATGACTCTTGATAGTCCTTTTGTTTTGCTTGATGCTTTCCTTGTTTGGACAGCCTCACATCTCGGTTTGTAGTTCCTCTTGTTCCTAGCTCTTTTTGTCGTGCCATCTTTTTGCTCTTTGCCATTTTAGATTTTTATGCAGTTCTTCCATCAATGACGAATGTGCTGCGTCTTTAATGTGCAAAGTTATTGGAGTTCGTCATGTGCCTTGCTTCATCTCCAAATTGATTTCATCTCTTGACTTACCTAGATTAGATTTAGAGTTTCCTGTAGGGGTTAGTCTAACAAAATATCCAATGTCTACTATAGTATACTTTTAGTTCAAGAACCAACCTAGACACCACGTCTAATTTGATTCAGGAAGGTATTTCAACCTAAGCACCACGCTTAATTTAAAAGCCATTGGAAGTAGGATTAGCACTTCTAAACTAAGCACCATGCTTAATTTAAAATATGTGTGAAGATACTCCAAACCTAAGAATACTATAGAGACAAAGGTAGCATGAGAGCATATAGAGATTTACTCATAGAGATGAAAACATGATCATTTATGGTGAGAATGTTTTTTTTTCATTTTAAGTAGAGATGCAAGTGTTGTGCATGTGTGCAAAGATCTAATCATGCTATGGATTTAATATGAGGTAGAGTAGATGCATGGATTGTTCAAAGCAAACATACAGTGGAATGCAACATGATAACTACTCATTAAATTTAAAGTCCATGAGCAAGACTTTCTCACCTTTCTTGATCATCCTTACCATGACTCATAATGGAGTTGTGAGTAATGCAGCATCTTTGTTCGTCAAACATGATGTTATTCGAGTTATTGTGACGATGACTTTTCCAATCTACACATGGTTAGAATAATATATATGTTTATACATACCGTGAGATGGCAGGGGGTTCCAATGTTGATGAATTATGAATGTTGAGGCACCCTGGATTCTTTAATATCTCCCTTGTCTTGTTATTGCGGAATTTCACCAAAAGGTTGAACCATTGATTTTCTGCTTATTCCACAACTCAACAAACACAGGGGTAATCCTACTGAAACTAGTGGTAGGCTAGGTTAGCAGATATCAAGATCAATATCAAAATTTTTATGCCAATTGTTTTCCCGGCAACGGCGCCAAAAATGCTTGTTGACACCTCTTAATGTTATCTCTAGTAACGGTGCTAAAAATGCTTGTGGGCATAGCATCGCTACTAGAATGTCAAGTTGTCATCCCCAAAGAATAACACCAAGAGGTGTGGTATTAAATTATGCCACCATTTAGAATATAGAAATAGTATCCGCAGTTTAATGCGGATCAAATACCATTGTAGCATTTTACCCAGTATTACCAGGTTGTCATTTATATTTTACCACTGGGAAACAATGGCTAAAGACATTGATAATTCACCATCTTGTATCTACTAACTAGTATACCAACTAGACCTAAGCAGGGGGTAAGTGGTAAATGATAAGAGTTATGCATAATATCACACGTAGGAGAATCCTATAATATATAGTCACTAACTTGAGAGGGGCTAAGGGAGAGTTCAAGGTTCCTATGTACTTCTCTACTACTGGGTTCTATTCTAGTTGACACTAGAATGTAACT
This sequence comes from Chrysopogon serrulatus, assembly GCA_015844335.1. Taxonomy (NCBI): domain Eukaryota; kingdom Viridiplantae; phylum Streptophyta; class Magnoliopsida; order Poales; family Poaceae; genus Chrysopogon; species Chrysopogon serrulatus. Next base: position 15,264 of record JADLZL010007804.1, on the reverse strand, counting down.
AATGCACGGATAAGTATAGCACACACAATAGCACTTCAAGGCAGCAAGTACCTTTCCAACTCTCGAATAGATGAGAAAGAAGTAGTTGGGGAAGGCTGCCAAAAGCCCTACGAAACACCAATCCCGATGTGGTGGAATACGAAGGCCACACAGAGCTATCACCCTTATGGGCTACCACAACTAACCGTAAGAATTGGGCGCAACCTCAGGTAATCTATAGCCTAGACACCATGTCTACACTATCGATTACTACTCTAGCCACATATGATAACTAGAGCACCTAATACAAAGAAGATCCTATGCTAACATGCAATAACTACACTAACCATACAAATAAGGCATAGAAGTAAATAGAGAAGATAAATATACTAAAGCATAAGTGTTGCAAAGATAAGATACAAAGATATACCAGACCTCCAAGGCTCCACGGCGAGATCCTAACGAAGCCTCTCAACCCTAGCTCTCGCCATACTAAACTATTACATTGAAGAGTCTAGCTCTAATCTCCCTGGTGTGTTGATCTCCATGAGAGTATGATCCTTTCAAGGGACGCCTCTCAAATGGATCCCAACGAATAATGAATTAGGGTTTCAGGGGATTGCCTCTCCCAGGGGGGGTCCTGCCCTTCTTTTATAGCCCGGTGGGATGAACGTGAGCCCTTGGATCAAACCGACTTTGGCGGACGGCTGAGATTGAAACCCTAAGGCGGTGGAGCAACCTGGGCGAAGCGGCCCCGATTGGGCCAGGGGCCCGCACCCGGCCCGGTGCAGGGGGGGACCGGCCGGTCCCCCGGTGGCGGCCCCCTCCGCTTCGGCGTGGTGTCTTCGGTCTCTTCTAGAATCTTCCCGTGTTGTCGTGGCGCCCAATTTCCTGTTCTATGTTCCTATAAGCTCCTGGGATTGCGTCTTTTCCAGTTTACACCTATAGAAATAGTGAAACACCAAAACTCATGGAATTCTGTCAGTGCAAACCCTATACCTACTTTGGTGATCACAATTGCATCCTTTTCATGGCTAGTTGACGGTTGAATTCATACAATAACGGCCGTCAACAGTCGTCTAGTCGAGGAAAAACTCTACTAAAATTTGGTTGTGGTGGTGATCACCCCACAAGGACCACTAACTCCTGGACGACTAACTCTCTGATTTTTATAGAGGAAACCTTCCCTGCAAGGACTACTAACTCTCTCTAACTTTCTTTTGTTACTAATTTGACTTACTTATTCTTGTGTGCATTTATTTTTCGTATTTACTTCCTTGTGTTTTTCTTGTTATTGTGGTGGTAGCAGTACCCCACATTTTTCTGTATTTATTCTTGTTATACTAACCCTCTTGTGGAGGAGTCCATTCTTACAAAAGTAACTTACTCTTGGAGCGGTTATTTTTATTATCATATTTCCTAACCCCGCTTCTCGAGTCTTCTTTATGTTTCTCCTTGTCTTTCACTTGTTTGTAGGATGAGTGGCCTTTGGAGAGGAATTAAGGACGGACTCAGGTCCCGGTCCACTCGCTCAACTCGGAGCTCTGCCTCTCGAACAAGCTCTGACATGCAGGTGGACGAGACACCATTCGCCAGTAATAGGCCACCATCTTCCTCGACGGTTATACACCGTCTAATGGAGGAATGTGACCTCAAGTGGAAGAATGAGGAGGAGAAGGATAAGTTCAAGCTCTGACCATGGTGTATGACCCTAAGCTCCTACGTGACACAGGTATGGACACTGAATTTCAAACCATCTTTTCAGTCATGGGATCGCCGGGGTTTGTAGACATTTCTGAGCCAGGGAGCAAATTGCTTATTGCTGAATTTTTGTGCACTCTAAATTTTGTTGAAAATGGGTAAATTTCTAACTCTTTGGGAAAGAGAAAACCTTAACTTAGAAGGAGCTAAGCTTAGCTCTAGGCTTCCACGCTGAGTGCATGGTAGATGTCGATGTTGCTATTCCTAAATTTGAGAGAGAGCAGTTTAGAAAAAAAGATATCCAACCAAAATGCACCTAGGCACTGTAAGTCTAGTAGTATCCAATTGCCTACATTGAGGTTCATGCATAGATGGTTGGCATTCACTTCTTTCCACAAGCTGACACTAGCACAGTGAAGATAGATGAGGTTAAGCTGCTTTTGCCATAGTAAAGAGTAGAAAGGTCTCCCCAGTTGTTATGATGATGGAGCAGTGGCTAGAGGTTTTTAGGTTTAGGGGTGATATTGAATGCACCTCCTTGGTGACTCAAATTGCCAGTTATCTTGAATTGTGGTAGAATTCGCTAGTTTCGTACATTGGAGGAGGACGTAGTTGTATATCCTACGACTACTTTCACCAAGGTCAAACTTGGTGAAGAGAGCAAATGCGGTGATAATGAAGATTAATGGTAGAGCTCCGGTTACCTAACCCGGAGCTCAACTTATACACTATTGGTATTTGTTAATGCCTACTGAATCATCCGCAAGTGCACAGATATGATGTAGCACTTCACCGGATGAATAGACCCAGTTTTAATATCGAACCTAAGGGAAGATATGTGAGGGTAATCTAAACTACAACTTAACCACCTGAGTAGCAAACAAGGTTGTAGAAGACAGGGATATAGAGAAGACAACTAAAGCTTCTAATTCAGGCTCTAGTAAGGTATGTCTAGGTTACTTTACTGGGGAATTGGATAAAGAAGCACAGGCAAAACTGTAACCCGACTACCAATTATTCCCCTACTCGGCCTATCGACGGGATAGTGGATTATATAAGATTCAACGGAGCTATAAAGTCACCTCCGCAAGCTACCACTAAATCTAGAAGATAGGGTACATCTACAAGTAACAGAGTCTAAGCACCACACTTAAACTACGAATACTACTCTAACCCAAGAGCTACAAGGATTAAAGTACTCAAAAGAGTCGTAAACCAGTAAAATAAGGTAAGGAATGTTACTTACTTGAACTCTGAAGTTGATTCCAAAGCAATCTCAGATACAAGCCATAGAGACAGCACCGACAGGCCGATACTTCCTCCAAAACTCTCTCCTTAACTCTATCTCTCTATTTCTAATATAGAACTAGCTTCTAGAGGTGTAGAACTAGCTCTCTCTTAGAATGCTAACTCTAGGGAGGTCATCCATTCAAGGGACACCTCCCTGGATCCTAACCAGGGTTTCTCTATAAAGCTCTTCTTCTTTTCAGGATTGGATCCTCTCTCCCGGGGGGTTGCCTCTCCTTTCATAGCCTTGGCGAATCAACGTGAGCCCTTGAATTAAACTGATTTCGGTGGACAATGGAGATCAATCCTCAAAGGCGGTGGAGGAACTTGGGCAAAGCGGGCCGCCAGTGGGGCCCACATGGGACTGGCCGGTCTGGGGTGGGACCGGTCGGTCCCCCTGGCTGGGCTCCGATCCAGCTTTGGCGAGTTGTCTTGTACCTTCTGGAATCTTTCTGTGTAGCCGTGGCATCCAATCTTGCATTCTATGTTATTTTATAGCTCAAAAGTGTGTCATTTCCAGTGTATGCCTGCAAAACCACTGATTCACCAAAACTCATGGAATTCGTTAGTCAAAGCCCTACTTCTAGGTAGATGAATTGCTTGTATATCGCTTTGGAAGGTTAGTTGATGGTTGGATTTGAACATTAAGGACCATCAACAACACCCCCACACTTAGGCTTTTACTCGTCCTCAAGAAAAGGTTGGATAACTTTAGACACAAAGCTAGACAAAGATATCAACATAAGTTTATTCCTAGTCATTCCTATGTTGTGAGATTCAAAGTGTCTACCATGCAGCTTTGAGGAGTTGAAAAGTAGAATAGCGGAACAGATTACCTTTATCTCATTGCCAAGTCTATTGGAGGTTTTTGCAAGATTTTTGAAATGAAACATAGCTTACTTGCTCCTTAATGTGGTGCTCTCAAGTCACTCATTATATGTAGTATTTGTGGATTCTCACTTAGGCATGAATAAGTGAATGCCTTTCCTTGCAACCTACCTCTAATAGGCTTATGTGGAGTTTGAAGGTTTGGCAAGGAGTAGTATTCTTACCTGCTAGCGTAAGAGTCCCAAGGAGAGAGGTGTCATACTCCTAGATCAAGATGTGCATATGTGTGGAATATATGGTGGTTATCCTAATTCTACTATGATCATACTTTGAAGGATATATCTCTCTTGCTTGAGTTGGAGTGCTTGGGGACAATGGGCTATCATGGATTTTTCTTTTTTCTTTCTTTTTCAGATAGATGGGCATCTAAGTGCCCTATTCTTTTTTAGCATTTGCACCCTTGTCCATTTTCTTTTTGAACTCTTTTTTTATTTTCTTTTTGCATAGCCCATGTCTTCCTGCACGGAAACTTTTTGCAAGATAGAGATTTTTGAGAATGTTAGAGCATAAGTGAATGAGATCCTATCAAAAGTCTTTTTGGGTGTGTACTCTTAGTGTAAGAGCAACACATTTTCTATGTGGATGGAAAAGGTTGCGCCTACCCCTAGTGTAGGGATAGTGCATATATGGAGTGTAAGTGGATCTTGATATTGGGAGCATGATAAATCTCTACAACACAGGTCTCAAAAGCTAACAGAGCTTAGTGCAAGACAAGCAACTTATATAGAAAGCTTATGATCATGTATGGCTCTATAGGCAATTGAAAACCATAGAGGAGTAGCATAGCTTTTGTTTTTATGTTTTGAAATAAATGCTCCAATAACTAGGTATAGAGGTTCAGGTTCTCATGTTCTACTATCTCTTACTTGTCAACGACTTAAGAGGCATGGGGTCCCTATAAAGAGTTCCCAACAGCAGCAAGTGTTACAGGAGATGAAATGTGATTCTAGCCTTAAGTCATGACCAAGTTAATCATCTTTGAGGTGCAATCATGTTTTATTAAATATATTCAATTAAGCTCAGGGTAATACATGAGAGTGTTTGGAATACGTACCTGATTCCTGTCGTCCTGTATGCTTGGTTTTCCTTCAGTGTTCCTGTGAGTTGTCTTCCCCACACTTGTTTCCTATTTCCTATTATGCACAACAAGGTGGAGACAAAAACAAACATATATCCAGAGAGAGATGATGACTCTAAAGACTTAACTTCTTTATTATCATAAGGCACATTTATTACACAATGAATTAATCGAATTAACTAAGTGAACTAATCTAAACTAACTAAACTGACTAAGCAAACTAATTATTATTACACGTGTGCCTATTCCTCTCTTACTCTAGTTCTTCTTCTCTAGCTCCTTGATCCTAGCCTTGAGCGCTTTGTGCTTGACACGCAGCTGCTCATGCTTATTCTCTAGGTTGCCTATGCGTTGCACGGTGTTCCCTAGGACCTTTAGTGCATCCGAAAGGGCTTGGGCCTGGAGGTCTATCCTGGTCTCTAGTGTGGTCAAGGTCAGGCGAGCCTATCTTAGTCCTGGTGCAGTCTTCGCCTTCTTCTTCAGGGGCTCTGAGTTGGTTCTTGGCGGTGGAGTGAACTTTACATTGTTTGGATTCATTCGCACACCATCCAAAGTCACTCAGAACTTGGCATTGGTGTACTTCGCACCCATCACCATCCCAAACTTGGTGGTGACTCCCAGCAGCCTCTCCCCCTCTCTAGGAGGTAGTAACTTAGTGCCTTAGGGGAGAGCAATGCTGGGTTGACTTGGCTATCGTGGCTTGTCACCCAAGAGCGGTCGATGAGCTGGTGGAGCGATGGCAGGCCTTTTGATGGCCTAGGCGTAGAAGGCTTCCTCCATTGGTGCTCCTCGAGGTTGAGCTTGGACGACCTCCTTCGACGGCACCGGGACGATCTCCTTTAGGGGCACTACTGCTAGCTGCTTCGATGGGATGACTGCCAGTGGAAGGATGTCCTCCGGCTCTTCAACTTTGTATGGGTGGTTTGGGCTAGCCATTTGGCAAAAGGTGGAGAGGTGGAGAGCTTCCTTGCTATGGGTTGAGAGAGGAGAGCTCTTGGGATGAGAGGAGAATGACCCCAGGGGGTATTTATATAGTCCTGGTGGCTTGAGGTAGGGGTCATTCCATCCTAATCTATCCGGAGGATCTATCGCGAACAGGCGCCGGCGGATGCGCATCACGGCCAAATATCCAAAACCCTAATAGATCAAGCTACGCACCGGGAGGCGGCGGACTGCAAGACGGTGCCTGGGCAGACCGGCCAGTCTAGGGTGGGACCGGCCAGTCCTACCCTGGCCCGGTCTTCGGTGCCCTTTTGTAGGGTGCATACTTGGCCCGTTATCTCTCCAGTTTTTTCTCCTGTCGCGGCCCAATTCACGATGGAAGTGGCTGTTTTAATAAATTAGGGAAAAGCCAAAAATAAATTTTATCTAATTCCTTAGGTGGTCTAGAAGGTTCTAGAAAAATCTTAAGGTGTTGGCCATTTACCTTGAATAACGTACCTTCGTTGTTTTGAAGTGTCACCGCTCCATGTGATGATGCATTAACCACCGTGAATGGCCCTTCCCACTTGCTTCGGAGTTTGCCATGCCTGAATAACCTCACCCTGGAATTGAATAGCAATACTTTATCTCCGAGGCTGAAGCTCTTCTTCTTGATTCTCTTATCATGCCACCTCTTGGTCCTCTCCTTATAGATCTTAGCGTTATGATATGCTTTTTCTCACCATTCATCAAGCTCTGAGAGTTGCATCTTTTTTCTTGTCCTGGCGGCCTTTAAATCCATATTCCATCTCTTGATTGCCTAGTGAGCCTTAAACTCTAGCTCTACTGGCAAGTGATAGGTCTTCCTGTAGACAAGTTGATAAGGTGACATGCCAAGAGGTGTCTTATATGCTGTTCGGTATGCCCATAATGCCTCCAGTAGCCTTTCCTTCCAAGCAGTCCCTATTTTGTTGACTGTCATTGTAGAATGTTCTTGATTTGCTTATTGGAAGTCTCTACTTGGCCACTTGTTTGAGGGTGGTACGGAGCAGCGACATAATGCTAGATTCCCTACTTCGTCAAGTACTTGAAAAAATCCTTGTCAATGAAGTGAGTTCCTCCATCGCTAATCACCATCCTTAGGACACCGAATCATGGAAATATTGTCTCATGAAACATTTTCTTGGAGTTCTTGGAATTTGCAGCTTTGCATGGCATGGCTTCTATCCATTTGGAAACATAATCCACTGCCACTAGAATGTACTCATAGTTGCCCGACTTTGGAAATGGTCCCATGTAATCAATTCCCCATACATCAAAGAGCTTAATCTAAAGATTGTTGGTGAGTGGCATAACATCTCTTGAAATGATATTGTCGTGCCTCTGACATGCTCCACATCTTTGGATGAATTTCTTGGTGTCTTCATACATGGTTGGCCAAAAGAATCCACTTTGCCAAATCTTCGCATGAGTGTAGAATGCTCCATAATGACCTCCATATGGTGATGAGTGACATCTGTCAATAATCTGTATTCCTTCTTCAGTTGGTACACACCTCCGGAGTAATCCATTAGAGCACACTCGGAAGAGGTAAGGATCATCCCATATGTGTAGACGACTTTCATAGATAAGCTTTCTCCTGTTTGCCCCTGGTGGTACATATCCTGCAACAATAAAATTGACAATATTTGCGTACCAGGGATCCGATATAGAGATGGCATAGAGCGTGTCATCTTGGAGGGAGTCATCGATTGGCAGTTCCTGCATATTCTTAAATTGTACTCTAGACAAGTGATCGGCAACCGGATTTTCTACTTCCCTTTTATCTTTTATTTCTAAGTCAAATTCTTGGACCAGCAAAATCCATCTTATGAGTCGGGGTTTAGCATCTTTCTTAGTGAGCATGTATTTAAGAGCAGCATGATCAATGTAAACAATTACCTTTGCTCCTACTAAGTAAGATCTAAACTTGTTTATAGCAAAAACAAAAGCCAGAAGCTCTTTTTCAGTAGTTGCATAATTAAGTTGAGGTCTTGTCAAAGTTTTGCTAGCATATGCAATTGCATGATGCCTCTTGTCTTTAGTTTGTCCCAAAACTACCCCATAGCATAATCACTTGCATCACACATCAATTCAAAAGGCAACGACCAATCAGGGGGTTGAATAACTGGTGCAGAGATGAACGCTTTCTTAAGAGTTTCAAAAGCTTCTAAACATGCGTCATCAAATTCAAAGGGAATATTTAGATAGCAGGTTTGTTACAGGTCTAGCAATGTAAGAAAAGTTATGTATGAACCGTTGATAAAAACCTGTATGGCCTAGAAAGCTTTGAATCCCTTTAACATTAATGGAAGGAGGTAGTTGTTCAATTACTTCAATTTTAGCTCTGTCTACCTCTATCCCTCTTTTGGACACTAGGTGTCCAAACACTATTCCTTCTCTAACCATGAAATAACATTTTTCCCAATTAAGAACTAAGTGCTTTTCCTCACATCTTTGCAAAAACCTTATCTATGTTTTTAAGGCATTTATCAAAAGTTTTTCCATATACAGAGAAGTCATCCATGAAAACTTCCATTATCACTTCAATCATATCAAAGAATATAGACATTATGCATCTTTGAAATGAAGCTGGAGCATTACGTAGTCCAAAAGACATTCTACGGTAAGCATAAGTTTCGTATGGACATGTAAAGGTGGATTTGCTCTGGTCATCTGGATGGATCAGTATTTGATGATATCCTAAATACCCATCAAAAAACAGAAGAAAGAGTGATTTGCCCATCTCTCCAACATCTTATCAATGAAGGGGAGTGGAAAATGATCTTTCTTTGTTGCCTTGTAAAGCTTCTGGTAGTCAATACACATCCGCCATCCAGTGACGGTTCTTTGTGGGATTAATTCATTCTTAACAACTGTCATGCCTCCCTTCTTAGGCATAACTTGCACAGGGCTTACCTATTCGCTGTATGACACATGATATATAATCTCGGCGTCTAATAGTTTTAAAACCTCTTTCTTAACAACCTCTCTCATCGCATTATTCAGCCTACATTGTGGTTCTCTAGAAGATGTTATCTCAAGATCTATAGGAATGCGATGGATGCAAAGAATAGGACTATCCTTTAAGATCTTGGAGTGAATAGCCAAAAGCAAATCTATGCTTCTCTAAGACTGTAATCAATCGAAAGATTTCTTTCTGAGAGAGTTTATCACTTATGATCATAGGAGATTCTCAATCATCATTCAGAAAAGCATATTTAAGACCAGAAGGCAAGGGTTTGAGTTCTATGGTTCCTCAAACTCATCTAGAGGGTCAGGTTCTAGCCGACTGTCTCCTTCCTCATCTAGTGGCTCGGAATCATCTTCAAAATCAAGCTTGAGAAGAGATTCAAAAGATGTATCTAAGACTTCTTCCATAGGATCAGGCTCAAGAATTGTCTCAGTCTTAGCATTGAGAGCATGAGTTATAGATATAGGCAGGTTGAAATTCTTCCTAAGACTGATGTTTAGATTCTCTTTTTGTCCTTCTTGCAAAAGTCTCTCTATAGGCTGTTCTATCAATACGTCAAACTCTATAACATCGAAGATATAAAAGCTCAAGTGAACTCTCATTCCTTTGACATTAATAGGTAAGACATAGAGGATTCTCAAACTTGGGAGAATGTGGCCTAAAGGACTTTTTAGAAACTTTGTTGTTGGAGTTAAGGGCATGTCTATTAAAAGATCTTGAGCATATATTGCAGACATGATATTAACTTCCACAACAGGATTGTATAATGCTTTGAAAGAAGCCTTATGGATTTAGCAAGGTATGGTTGTTGAAGTTAAGTCAACAACTTGGATGACACCAGAGGAAAGCTCTGATTCTTCTAACTAATCATTGCTTATAATCGACACAAGCTCTTTTGCATGCTACTTGAGGAAAGCCTCATTAGAAGGATCTAAGGTTTCTTCACTAAGTGATGATTTCTTAGGCTTCTGTGGTCTCCTAATGGCATAGTAGCTTGAGGTGTTTCCATAATCAGTGAATATATCATCCTCGATCTCGAGCATAAAGTCTGGAAGTAGAGTTTCTTCCTCCTCCTGTGGTTCAGGCTCGTTGATAGTTGTAGGTTGAGATGTGGTAGGTATAGGTTTCTGATCAACTATCAAGTTCTCTTCCTCTACTTGCTTCTCTAAAGGTGTTTCATTTTCATGAATCTTGGTAAGAATATTTCTCACAACATCGGGAGTGATATGCAAGAATGATCCTCTAGAAGCAAGGTTGAGAAATTTAGAAGTTTTTCTAGTCAGACCCTTATAGAAATATTAAAGCAGAATAGGGTCTGGTATAGATAGACTAGGTCCAGAATGAGTAAGATAGTTAAAGCATTCCCAGCCTTCAGTTAGAGTCTCCTTATTCCCTTGTCTAAAGGATAGAACCTCTAAGCGAAGGTCTGCTACCTTGGAGATAGGATAGAATTGAAGGCAGAATTCGGTACACAATGCTCTTCAGTCACCTTTAACACTCTCAACATGGAGATCATACCAATGTTTAGCTTCTTCAGTCAAAGAGAAAGGAAAAGGCTTCCATCAGATAGTCTCATCGGACATATCCTTAATGTGCAAGCACGCATAGGTTTGCTTGAATTTATTGAGGTGAGAATAAGAGCTAGCATTATCTTCTCCTAAGAAAGATTGGTTTCTGACCATGTCTATTAAACACGGGCGTAGCTCATAGTCAAAGGTTAAGATAGGCTTTGAGGATGGCTCTGGCTCTAAGCGTAGGCTCGTGAAGTTATACTTATAGATAGGCATGGAATTAGGTTGATCCATTAAAGGATAGAAAAGGTAAAGAGAATTGGAGAAGGTAAAGAGTGATAGTACACAAATAAAAGATAAGATTATAATACAGGTTAAGATAAGTTTAGAGTGATGTCAGCAACGTCTTCCCCGGCAACGATGCTAGAAATGCTTGTTGGTATCTGTTAATGTTTACTGAATAATCCACAAGCGCACGGATACAATGTAGCACTTCACCAGATGAATAGACCCAATTTTAATATCGAACCCAAGGAAAGATGTATGAGGGTAATCTAAACTATAACTTAACCATCTGAGTAGCAAACAAGGCTATAAAAGATAGGGATATAGAGAAGACAACTAAGGCTTCTAATTCAGGCTTTAGTAAGGTATGTCTAGGTTGCTTTACTGGGGAATTGGATAGAGGAGCACAGGCAAAACTATAACCCGACTACCAATTATTCTTCTGCTCGGCCTACCGATGGGATAGTGGATTATATAAGATTCAATAGAGCTATAAAGACACCTCCGTGAGCTACCACCAAATCTAGAAGATATGGTACATCTACAAGTAACGGAGTCTAAGCACCATGCTTACACTACGAATACTACTCTAACCCAAGAGCTACAAGGATTAAAGTACTCAAAAGAGTCACAAACCAGTAAAACAAGGTAAATAATGTTACTTTTTAACTCTAAAGTTGATTCCAAAGCAATCTCAAATACAAGCCGTAGAGGCAGCACTGACAGGCCAATACTTCCTCTAAAACTCTCTCCTTAACTCTATCTCTCTATTTCTGATATAGAACTAGTTTCTAGAGGTATAGAACTAGCTCTCTCTTAGAATGCTAACTCTAGGGAGGTCATCCATTCAAGGGACACCTCCCTGGATCCTAGCCAGGGTTTCTTAGTAAAGCTCTTCTTCTTTTCAGGATTGGATCCTCTCTCCCGGGGGGTTGCCTCTCCTTCTATAGCCTTGGCGAATCAACGTGAGCCCTTAGATCAAACCGACTACGGCGGATGGTGGGATCAATCCTCAAAGGCGGTGGAGCAACCTGGACAAAGCGGGCCGCCAGTGGGGCCCACATGGGACCGGTCGGTCTAGGGTGGGACCGGCCGGTCCCCCCTGGCTAGGCTCCAGTCCAGCTTTAGTGGGTTGTCTTCTTGTACCTTTTGGAATCTTCCTGTGTAGCCGTGGTATCCAATCTTGCATTTTATGTTGTTTTATAGCTCAAAAGTGTGTCATTTCCAGTGTATGCCTGCAAAACCACTGATTCACTAAAACTCATGGAATTTGTTAGTTAAAGCCTTACTTCTAGGTAGATGAATTGCTTTTATATCACTTTGGAAGGTTAGTTGACGGTTGGATTTGAACATTAAGGACCATCAACATACACCACCCGTTCTCTGCTTGTCAATGTGCAGGTTACAGCAGCAGCACCATTAAGGAGCACATTGGCACATTTCGCCAACATGAAGCCCATGCACTACTTCGGTGCTAACCCAACACCACAAGAACTAGCCTACACTAGCTACATCAACTTTGGAGAACCCTCCTCCCACAGAGGACAACCATCACATGACAGTTAGGGACAGTACGCCCTACCATCGCATCAGGCAGCGGAAGTCCCCTAGGAGGATAGAGAGGAATGGCCATCAGATAATTTTAGTGATTATCAAGGAAGAATGTCTGTTGACTCGCAGAAAGTATCCTATGGAGGGTACCAGCGAGGACGAGCATCCGATGTTGGTGCGGGCTACCACGAGCGACAAATGCAGCAGCAGAGGACTGACCGTAGGCTCCGTACCCTTGAGGAGCAAGGTTTCACTCTCATCTCACAGAACACCACCACCCTAGAGCAGCTACACCTACATGACCATTACCATCAGCAGCAGCAGTAGCAGAATTGGGACTTTTTCTTCCAGCATGCAGGTATGCGGCCGCCGCCACCACATTGATCGACTATTGCAACATCCAGCTTGGGGGAGTGCTTCCCCTTATCTCGAGGTAAGTTGACCTTGCCCTTGTTTTATTTTCGCTTAGTTTGTTAATTAGTTTGCTCGTTAGTTTGCTTGAATAAAAACCATGAAAACTAAATAAAAAGAGTGTGTATATAGGCTTGCTTAAATTTAAGTTTGAATAAAAAACTTGGAGAAAAATCCTTTGCCATGGAAATGATGAATAGTTCCTCTATTGAATTTTTCTCAAGTACCTAGCTTACAGTCAAGAGTTCTCCCAAGGTTCTAGACATAACTGATTTGACTTGAACTTTTGCTCTGAATCTGAAACCTATAGGTAGCATATTCCTGATCCTAAGTCTAGTAGTTTTTAGACATGATTTGAGAGGATTAGAGCTGCTATTTATCTTGTTCCAATGTGATGCTGAAATTCTAGAGATTTATTTCTAAAAATTTAAAAAGACACATGATGAATTTCTTGTATGACAAGATGAAATTCCCACCAGAGCCATATTGCATATTTAGGCTAGGAAGCTTTCACACAATTTCTGTTTGTCATTGCATTGAGTGTTGTCAACCTTTGTCTCTTATGAGAGACTTGTCATGCTTTTAAAATCAAAATCCACACACTCCACCTCATATGCACTACTCTACACCAGAGTAGGCACAAAAACATGCATTCCATCTGTCCTAAAATATTTTGCTCCTACATTGGGAGTAGACACCAAAAATATTCCTCATATTCATCCACCAAAAGAAATGCTCCAGAGTTTATTGCCATCTCTCAAAATATTTTTATTGCCAAAGGAGAAATGTGAACTATGCAAAAGAAAGAAGGGAGTTGAGAAAAATTGACAAGTGTCCAAGAGATAAAAATAGTGGATACTCAAATGCCCATCTCCCTAAAGAAAAAGAAAGAGAGAAAAGATAGCTCATATTCCTGGCAAAGTATTTCAACTTCAAAAGAAAGATCCATTTGGGCATAGTAGAATTAGGTTCATCACCTTTCCACCATATTCCATACACATGCACATCTTGATTTGATTGTATGACTCGTTTCTCTTTGGATCCCTTGATTGACTTCACAATACATGCTTTGCAAGTAAGCTTATCCATGCTATCTTTACACCTATGAGCTCCACATAAGCCTTAGATGTAAGATGAGATAAAGGCATAAGCTTCAATGCCTTAGTGAGGAATCCAAAAATACCACATTTTTTAGAGGCTTGAGATATGTCATGCAATGAATCTCTAAGCTTTATTTTAAAAATCTATAAAAACTCCAGAAGGTTGGTTGAACAAAAAGAACTTGAGATATAGTAGTGCTTGACTTGATCTTTCTATCTTTCAACTACTCATGACTCAAAGTGAAGGATGTTAAGCCCCATGGTTAAAGGTAATATGGGTAAGTGTGAAAGTCAGAATGGTTTACTCTGGTTCTACAGGAGAATTTCTATCTGAATACATGTGTGCTTTTAAGAAATTTGATAATGCAGCAACTCCGGATCCACTTTGAAGAGTACAGTTTGCTAAGGGACTAGCAAAGGTTAAGCTTGGGAGAATTGTTGACGGCTGTTAATTACTAAATCTATAGGTCAACCAAACACCAAAGAGGGTGCATTTGAGATCACCAACGTAAGAATAGGGTTTACATTGACCGAATTCCACGAGTTTTGGTGTTTCACTATTTCTGCAGGTATAAACCGGAAAAACACAATCCTAGAAGCATATTGGAGCGTAGAATGCACAAATAGATGGCACGGCAGTGCAAGAACAATCTAGAAGAGACCAGAAGACAATGCGTCCGAAGCGGAGGCCGATTAGGCCCCGGGTGGGATGGGCCGGTCCCACCCCAGACCGGCCGGTCTGGCCCAGAGCCCAATCATGGCCCGCTTTGCCCAGGTTGCTCCACCGCCTTTGAGGAGAGATCTTAGCCGTCCACCAAAGTCGGTTTGATTTGATGGCTCATGTTCACTCCTTTGGGCTATAAAAGAACGGCAAGACCCCCCTTGGGAGGAGAGCCCAAGAACTCCAATACTTCAAGCTCTAGTTAGGCATTAGCTTGCAAGGTTCAAGTAGAGTTGAGCTACGATAAGGATTCTGGATTCGTCATCCGGAGGCTAGTATAGCTTTGTATCTCCTCTTTCTATTATGACTTTATTCTTAATTATTATGTTTCAGTTTATTAAGTTCCTAGTTTATTCTAATGGTTTACTTGATATAGTATTGCTTGATGATGAACTATCTCATATGATTGTAAAGTGCTTAGCTCAGTACTCGAGTGGGTTAAGTGGTCGATATTATGTAAGCATGATGCTTAGATATTATCTACCTACGAATGCACCTTGTAGGCCGGTTTTGGTGGTAGATCGTGGGTGTGACAATCCTGTTGAGTCCTCTGTATTTTGCCCCCCGTTTATAAGACTAGCAGGACATGGTTGCGAAAAAGGAGCGTGCTATGTTCACAAACCTCCCTAGTGATGTTCCTTGTGGGTAATTTAGAGTCATCAATGCTATAGATGAGAGTAATGTACTAGAGTAGATGCAAAGACTTAGTAAATCCGACACTACATAGGAATTCAATCTCTTAACTAATCTCTAGTTTTTGTCTTGCTACATTAGAGAGTTTCTAATTCTATCTCTGAGTGATTTATCATTGCCCTACA
>JADLZL010007803.1:0-62192 GCA_015844335.1 Chrysopogon serrulatus | reverse complement strand
TGCTCACGGTCCATCCATCTCCTTCACCTCTCTGCAATGCTCTGTTTCAAGGGAAACAGTTAGGATTACAATGACAGGCATGGTATCACAAAACGCAAAACGAGATTAATTTTGTAGAGTAACAAGATTATATAATTGCCTCCATGTTCATATATGATCGTTACAGCACCTTACTGTTGACTTTTGGTAGTGCCAAGTCAATAAGCTCAGCGACTGGCAGTGGCAGTGAACAATACGCAGGGTGACTCAAAACCTTGCCAAAATCCAGTCTGCAGTCCAGCCATGGACGTGAAGGTGTTCGACGAGTTTGCGCATGACCTGAAAAATCTTTCGCATATTATATGTTGAAAAATATTTCAACTTACATGTTGAAATTGGTAACATGTTTGAAATTTTGGAGAATGAATACTGGGTTGACCACTGGTTTTAATTTTACAACTTCACGCTGAAAGACACACTGGAACACAGTATATAAGTGGCAGTTTTAGAACATCTTGTGACTAACTATAATGTCACTGAAATAAAATACTAATCTGGCTCGGCTCGATTTGAGTCACAATGCAAAAAAACTTTCCCTTAGACCATGAAAAAAGCATTCAGAAAAGAAAATATGGACGCAGGAAACTGTGAAACATGGTGGTAGATTCAACGTTCACATAGCATGATAGTAGCAATATAACGTACAAATTGGCAAGTGAACTTAGCCAATGTGGTTGGAAACAGAGTCCAATCATTGTCCTAAATTGATCGATGCCGCAAAGACACAATTTGTATCACCATTCCAACCAAGGAACAGAACAGCCCAACAACAGTTTAGCACTTCACTATTTGTACCATGTGACCCACGATAAAAAAGGTCCTACAGTATTCAACTCTTAGCCCAATTTAATTCATCCAAAGTCATGCACAGAATGGCAATCATGATTCACACAGGAGAATAATGTCCACTGAATACTGAATTATGGTTACCATTCCATCCGTGACTTCAGATGAACATGAAGCAGTATTTGAATGAACTGGTATCTGAATTCATCTGTGTTTGCGATGCACAACACGTTTGGTCAGTAATAGAAATACAACTATATTTGCCTTCAACTCCGCCAACATCATTTTGACTGAACTTGGGCCAAACCAGTCTGAATCTGATTCTTTAAAACAATTACACCCTAATCCTCACGATCATCATTCTAACAAACTCCAGATGGGCAAAGTGCTCATTCAGCATGCAAAACTTGAACGAAACAAATTCTAATAACATCATTCTGACTGAACTTGGGCCAAACCAGTCTGAATCTGATTCTTTAAAACAATTACACCCTAATCCTCACGATCATCATTCTAACAAACTCTAGATGGGCAAAGTGCTCATTCAACATGCAAAACTTGAACGTCAGAAACAAATTCTAATAACAATTGCTGCTGACGGCAGAAGATGGTAGGGAAGAGGCAAACTTAAACCCAAATAGGCATCTGATTGGTCCCAAACTGAATATCTGAACAGGCCAGCTGCGTCTCCAGCCATCTGAGCTGATTGCCGTGGTTTCAACTGATATGTCTATGCTACGGTGCTCAGATGCCATAACAATGCTTATCTAGGAACTGGGCATCATATCTGGGCACTTATCTGTGCCAGCAGATGCAGATAAACCATGGGTTTTGATTCCTCCTTCACCATTACGATGGCCTCTTCAAAGAAGATTGTCCGTGACCGGTGACTCAGTGAGTTGGCGTAGAGAAGGGAGAGGTGGAGTGGCGAGCACAACAGGCTTCTCATTGCAGAATCTGTCGGTAAACCCCATGTCAAACAACACAATGGCATGGCAGTATGGCACCGCGTAGCAGGGGCGGCGGCGCGAGCAGCACGGCCGTTACGCAAGCCAGGAGCGCCGGGATGCTCCTGCCAAGGCCCCGACTCCCCATTGAAATGTCCAAAGTTTCTCAATTATAAACGGCACGAAGTATCAGCAGCTTTCTCCGTTACATTACATTCTTGCGAGCATGCAAACAAATTCTTCTTCTTCCTTCGGCTTTCTGCGTCATCTGGTCGGCCAGCAGCCGGAGCACCTCCCAAATCTCGAATCGCCGGGGGTGCGCTTGGTCATCGGCGACAAACGAGCTGACCTCGCCGTCCACCTCCACGGCGCTATACGCAGGGACCTTCTTGATCCCCCTGCTGCCAATCAGCTTCCGCACCCTCCGCGCGTCATCCTTCCTGTTGGCATCAAGGTAGATGTTGGACAGCTGCACGTACACGCCCTCGTCGGCAGTGCCACCAAGCTTCTCGAGCTCGCGCACCGCCACCTCGGCCAGCTCAACGTTGCCGTAGCTCCGGCAGCCGGCGAGCACGGACCCCCACACGGACGCGAGCGGTGCCATGGGCATGGTCCCGATGAGCTCCACCGCGTCCTCGAGCCGGCCGACCCGGCAGAGCATGTCGACCGCGCAGCTGAAGTGCTCGTGCCCAGGCACGACGCCGTAGCGTGGTCGCATCTCCCTTAGCAGGCGCAGCCCTTCATCGACGTTCCCAGCGTGCGCGCACGCGGACAGCGCGCCGAGCACCGCGACGCCGTCGGGCCGCACCCCGTCTTCCACCACCATCCTGTCCAGGCACGCGACGGCCTCCGCCGCCATCCCATGCACCGCGAGCGCGCCCACCATGGTGCCCCACACGTAGGCGTTCCGGTGTGGCATGCCGTCGAACACCCGCACGGCGTCGTCCAGGCACCCGCACTTGGCGTACATTCCGACGAGCGCGGAGCCGAGGAAGGCGTCGGCGAGGAGGCCCGGCGCCGTCCGCTCCACGTAGCGGTGCACCCACGCGCCCAGGTCCAGCGCCCCCGCCTGCGCGCACGCCGCCACCGCCGTCGTCAGCACGACCGCGTCCGGGGCCACCCCGTCGTCGTTGTCGTTGAACATGGATTGGAACACCGCGAGACCCTCGGCCGGCGCCCCCGCGCGCGCGTACGAGCCGATGAGCAGGTCGTAGTGGATCGCCTCACGACGCGGTAATTCGTCGAACACCATCCGCGCGAGGTCCGGGCGGGGTGAGTAGAGCTGCAGCAGCGCCGTCGTGACGTAGTGGTCGGCCGGGAACAGCGCGTTCCTGACGAGCAGCGCGTGGAGCTGCGGTCCCGTTCCTGTCCCGGCGGCTGAGGAGGAGGAGGACAAGGGGTCCGGGGCGGCGTCGAGCGCGGCGGCGGCGGAGAGCGCGAAGGGGAAGGAGAGGTGGTCCGGGGCGGGGAGCGCGGGGGAAGTGGTAGGCGAGGAGAGCATGAGGCGGAGGAGGCGGAGCGCGAGGCGCGGGTGCGCGGGGCACGCGGCGCGGCGGGAGAGCGCGTGGAGCAGCGAGTTGAGCGCGAGCAGGGCGAGGTCCTGGTGGCGCGGGAGGAGGCCAGCGGTGACGAGGAGGGCCTGGACGGGGAGGAGCGGCGCGGTCGGGGAGGCGGCGGAGGGGGAGGAGGCGGGAGGCGAGGAGGCCGTGGCAGAAGGCGAAGGTGGGTTTGGGGATGTACGGTCGCATGCTTGATCGCTCGCCGCCGACGATGGGTTGCAGGGGCAGAAATTGTCATGGTGCCAAGGTGCGTGACTCCATGGACGGAGGAGAGAGGAGCGGCGGTCAGCGCACGGAGCGCAGGCTCACGGTCGCTGGTCGCAGGGGAATGCGGCGGCTCGGCATCGGCGGCGGAGATCGGCAGCCCGCAGCCGTAAAACGCACAGCTACTGCTAGTGGCGGCTGGAGCAGAGGACATAGAGATGTTTTAAAAGAAGGAAATAATTGAAAATGTCAGGACTTATTGGGCTGGATGGCAGTGGCTTTATTGGGCTGCGTCGTTCAGCGCCTGTGGTATCCGACTTCCAAAGTTTTTTGGCCCAATATTAAGCCCACATCTGACCCAAATTTTGTGTCAGATAAAAAAAGGGTGGCACGTGGCAACCTTCAATCTGTTCGCTTGAACTTATTAGCAACTAACCAGCAATATTTTCTATCATAAAAATTTAGCCGTTCCAGCTATTTTAGCCGTCAAGCGTACTCGCTGGCCTGTCCAGGTCAAGTCAGGTCAGGTTGGGTCTGGAGGGCAATGATCTGGTCTACAAGCACAAACATCTTCTCCTATTGAAGCACACAAGTGATTCCTCCTCTCCTTCCAGCTCCTCATGTGAACACGTTCATGCCAAGTACGTGAACGCGACTTGACATGGAGATTACTCCCTCCGTCCCTAAATACTTGTCGCTTTGCTTCCCGAGACACAAATGCCGGTAATTTTAATAAATAATAAATATTATCGATTAGTATCATAATTAGTATCTTCGGAAAGATCTTTGGATCTAGTTTTTTAACAAAATTATTTGAAGATATAAATATTGTAGTATTTTCTATAAATCAAGTCAAATTTATGGCACGTATCCCACGACGACATCTAAATAGGGACGGAGGGAGTAGCTTTTAGGCGCCACCTCGAGCTCACCACCACCGCATGCCGGAGGGTGGCGACGGCGGCCATAAGCGAGACAGGGAGCCAGGATCCTTATTCATGCTAGCGTGCCCCTCCCCAGTCGCCTATTAGGGAGTGTTTAGGGGATTCATGCAATCATACTCAACTACTTTTAATAAGTCAGATTGGATTGGAGCGTATTCTAAAATTGTTATCATGCGCTAACCACAACTGTACCAGGTTATAAAAATTGTGCTTTTAGGAGAAGGGAGTGGCTAGCTACACCTAGGAGTACATGGATAGTAGAAAAGAAATAACAGCTACACCTAGGAGTACATGCTACAAGAAATTATTAGAGTGGAAAATAGTCTTAAATGGTGATCCACTTCCTGAATATTTGGAACAAACAAACATCCTTAAATTTTGATCACTGGTCCATATATAATCAGGTAATTACATGATATCATCATTACTTGATCATATCTTCCTTGTAAATCCGTACATCATTAGAAATAACAAACTAACCATACTTATATCTCTAAATTGAATGTCACTAGTTGTAGTATTAATTTGAGGAGCTTGGTAGCATGAGAGAGGGTTGCACTAACGTAACACTAAGCTATTGTCACACGGCGAGCTGAGGATGACATCAATCACACACACACACACACACACACACACACACATATATATATATATATATATATATATATATATATATATATATATATATATATATATATATATATATATATATATATATATCCCTTTTTTATTGCATTTTTTTATTGGAGAGGTTTATTACTTCATCACGTGCGTCAAGGCAAGGTCAAATGACACCTGCAGCCGGCGACGTCAATGTCGAGCCTAGTCCCATGCTAGCGGCGGTGGCAGTGGCACCACCACCACCACTTGGTCCTTTCCATCAGGTGGTGATAACAATAGTACGGCCAAGGGCGAACCCAGTTCACAAGGAGCGGGGACACGTGCCCCACCCTCAAGGACAAAAACGGTCCTAGACTCCTAGCACGACCATGCATACCTATAGGTGCTCTAGAGCTGAGTATGTCACATCCAAATTGAACACGCCTGCATCAGGATTGAAGGTACAAATGTTCTAGGTGCGCCTTGTTTGACAGCAGCCACAACTCCACTCGAATTGGTTCATCCTCCAATGTCATCAGGGTGCACGTTCTATGCACGTCCTAGGTCTTCAGGGTCACTGTCAAATTGTTATAGAGTAGCTTTAGATAGATGGATTAGCAAAAAGACTTTAGATAGCCACCCTTATTTGATGACTATCTTAGTATTTCTTCTTGTTTGACTCTAACTGATATATAATAGTCCCTTTTATAGAGACAACTTATTTAACTCCTAAGTATTCTAACTAAATCAATCTAACTATCTTTTCCTAACAAACTAAACCATTGTAATTTAATATGACCTGGTACTGTTCACATTTTACATACCATGTGGGCCCCTAGGCTGGCTCCACCTGCCATAACACAAACATCAGTTAAAAAAAAAACTGCCCCTAGCATCATCACGGCATAACAATACACCATGCTTCTAAGTATACATGCTCATTGGATAGTTCTGATATATATTCTTTACAACTACACTTTGTGTACATCAAGTATATGATTTTCTGAGTATCACTCACCAAAATAAGTTCAAGAAATAACAAGTTTATTTCCTAATTTTACAACAAAACCATCGCAAACAAGAGGCCCAAAAGTTCATATCTTGAAAGGCTTCGCAAAGACCAAGTTGTGGCACGTCGGGTTGCAGGGATATTCACAATCTATCTCCTTCACCTCTCTTCTGTCAAAGAACCAGTCACCAACTGCTTCTGCAATGCTCTGTTCCATCGAAAGGGAGAAAAACTAAGATTAGAATGCTCTGTTCCAATTGCAGAGATGATATTAAAAGTTTGAGACACAAGATCGCTATCACAGAGTTCATATATGATTGTTTCAGCACCTTATTGTTGACTCTGGGTGAAGTTGGAGAGTGCCAAGTCAACGAGTTTAGCGACTGGCAGTGAACAAAGCACGAGTTGATATAAAATCCCCAGTCCCTTTTCTGCTTGACTTCACTTATAGCGTCATGCAGTTGTTTCCTGAAACCTGTAAATTTTTTGTATTGAGCATGGCAAAAACATAATTATGAATTCAGGAAGCTAGAAGTTAAACAAGAAAATGTTATATGCAGGGTGAGTCAACCTTGTAGAATTTCAAGTTGTTCAGAGCTGCACTTGCTAATATCCAATCTGCAGTCCAGCCATGAATGTTGAGGGTCAGATGCTTCTGGAGCCAACGCATGTTGTACCTGAAACATCAATCTTCCAAGTATGATATGTTGAAAATGATATTTTAACACAGAAATAAGACAGTCTGAAATTTACCTGCCAAGCATCATATGCTGGATTAAGAACAAAGACTGGGTTGACAATGTGTTTGACAATTTCACTTGGAAAGAAACACTGTAAAACAGTGTGACAGTTTTAGAATATCACACTTTCAGTGATGGCAATGAGTGATGATACTGTTGTGGCTAATTATTATATATTATTGAAAATAAAGTACTAACCTGCCCCGCCTCCATGTTTGAGTTACAATGTGAAAACCTTTCCCTTAGACCGTGAAGGCGCACAACATCACTATAGAAAGACTGCATTGTCCTTCTCCCAGAAATGTCTTCTCTGTAATTGAAGAACAAACCAAGGAATTAGATAGGAACCAAGTACACAGCAAAGTGGTACAATTCCCATTTCCCACTTTTTTTAATTTATTTCCAAAGATAATATCTCATTCCTGAGTCCTGACAGGTAATAGGAATTTAACAAACCTGAAATTTGGTGCTTACTGACTGGCATTTGAAAATGTTAAATGAGCAAGGAAGATATATAGTTGATGACGCCTTTAAATTAAGGTTTTTGACGTTCAAAAATGCATCTAACTACTGAAATGGTTTTCGTTGACATTGAATGCCGTGAGGTACAAGTACTACAGAGTTCAAACAATGGTCCCATTTTCCGGTTTTATAATGACTTCTGGTACTGTCAAATGATGGTACATGGGCTTCCCTAAATTAGACTGATTAGTAATCCTGGCATTTCCTGTCACAGGCAGTTTATGGAATCTTACTTCAGATTATCAACAGGAGAAGACTAACAAGACATGCATGTGAAAGGATAAACCACACAACACATGTGATAAATAAATAAATAATAAATAAATGGCAAAATGTATCAATATCAGTCACAGAATGCAATAGAGAGACATACACATCAAGGAAAAACCCGCCATCCGCGAGATACTTAACCCTAGAATCCTTTGGTAGCAGCGCACGAAAAGAATCACAGTGAATATAAGTGGCTAGCCCACCAGCAGAGCATCCTGTTAGGAAAGCCTGAAAGCTGGAAATAGAATATCAGCATCACACTATCAGTACAGTGGTTTATAATTATTTTATATGGGCAAAGATGAGATAAGTAGTAAGCAATAAACATGTACATTCCTAATCACAGCTAGAACTAAAATTGCAAGCAGATACAATTATACAACATACTATATAGCAATAAAATCATCAATGTAAAGCAGTCGTCCTTTACTAGCTCATAGACAATGAGTTAATGATAGAGAGACACTTCCATTGAATGCCAAAGTAAATGAGACTAGTACTATTGTAGTACGTACAACTTTTTCCTTAGGAAAAGGCAATCAATTCTACTTGCAAGGAATGACCTGTTTAGCATTTCTGAGCCCCTGAACTACAAGTTCATTCATAACTGCATCCCAGATACGCTGGCCTCTGAAGAAGAATCTTGTCCCATTCTGCACGAATTGACAGAATAAGAATCGTTATACTTACCAAGTATTAAGCATAATTTGCTGGAAAATAAGCAAATCAGACCTGCAATTCATCTTTTACATTCCCAGAGAATGATGCCCCATCACAATACCTTATCTTCACTTTATTCCAATTGTAAAAGTCTGCAAATTGACAGCAGAGCAATTGAACATATTAATATATTAACCTTATAGTGACATAATACAACAGGATGACCATTTTATTGCTGATCAGGAGTTAACTATTTGCAGCGAGAAATTAGACAGAGTTGAAAGCATGTAAATGCTATAGACTACAGGGGGCACTTGTCTTGTGACCATTCATAGTTAATTGGTGCTTAAAACACTAGTACAAGAATATGAAAGCACGTACAGCTAGCTAGCTAGTTACACTTCATGAATATTATCAGATTCCTACATTGTAGTGAAATACGATCCAATTGGTTTGCAAAATAGCAATTCAAGGATGGTTAGAATTAGATGAGGACTTTATGCTTCTAAAAAGTGCAAATTGTAGTCAAACTTATCAGCAGGCACAACTACGTAATTGTGAAGAAATACTAACGGGTGTAGTTTTGCAGTTTAGACACAAATACACAATCAACAATAAGGGTAAAAAACATCAGAGAGATGGGAAACTTCAATACCGGGATTCTGAGATTTGTCATCACTCAAGATCCCTGTAAACTCAACATGGCCTTCCATGTACCGGGATGAGCCCAACATCGATCTCTGACGTGAGGCACATGACTTGAGATTACGGCACCAGCCTCCACCCTAAAGGATGCAAAACATAGACAAGTTACGGAACAAAAAACAGACGAATATGTTTTAGTTGCCATAACGGAGTCGCACAACGGATAGCACACATTATGCTTCGCTGCAAAATGGAAAACGCCCTAGTGCTCCTGCATTTTCCTTAGACCTTCACTTAAAGAAAAATAGTAACTATCACCACAATGTTACACAATCCGATGCCTGGAGTTGAAATTCGCAAGCATGCACTGCTCAAACGAACTTTGGAAACCAAAGGCGCACGAGTTCGTATCAAAAAGTGATGCCGATCGGAAACGTCACCTACCTCCAAGTGGATTAGCCAGCTCTGCGATCCACTCCCAGACCCTCTCTGCAGATGGTACCCGGGCGCGCTCCCATCCAAGCACACTGCCAAAAAAACAGAGCAGAAACCCTAGTCAGACCCCGAGGCCGATTCCTGGTCGGAAAGTACTCGTGGTACCGTACTACGTACGAGTACGAACGAACGGCCCCGTTCAAAATTTGAAATTGAAAATTTCAAAAGAAGGGAGTGGGGCGGGAGGCAGCCGGGAACTCACGCGCGCCCTTCTCGCTGGCGCGGCGGACGAGGGTGAGCGCGACGAGGGCGGGGCTGCCGCTTCGGCCCACCGGACGCGGGGGAACACGACGGAGGCGTAGCTGGAGAGCGCAAGTAGCAGCGCGGCCGCGAGCAGCGCGACGGCGAAGGTGGCCCCGACGGCGCCGGCCCGGCCGCGGCGCCTCCACCACAGGCGCACATGGTGCGAGACCGGGGCCGACGGCGACGGCGACGGCGGCGGCATGGCCGTGGGCCGGGGCAGCGCGGCGCAAGATCTGATCGCGACGGCCGGGCTGCAAGCAGGGCAGCAGTGGAGTACTCTGTGCTCTGCTGCCACTGCGGTTGGAGGCCACGCGTGGACCCGGTTTTATACTGGGCTGGGTCGCTTTTGCTTGGGCCGTATCTTTCGGCCTTTTTGTTCCAACAACTGTCCGGTCTTCGTCATTCATTCCCCATCAGCGAAGATTCAAACGAGATGAACACACAGTGTCATCACTCTAGTTCATCTTTTTAAAAAAATCTTTGTACTTTTGGGATAATTGAAATAAACCATATAGACTTTAGTTAATGATATGTACAGTGCCAACTCAATTTCAGTTTAGACAGTACAGCTCCTTTATTACCTTGTTTCAAACTACAAAAAAAAGGGGGTGAAAAAACAAACCAGAGAAACTGCCGCCAAAACTTTTTGCTCAAAGAATTAGCTAGTCTTTCCGTTTTTTACAGTGTACATTGTAAATAATCAGGACACTAGGGTTTAACTTTTTATGTAAATCTTTATTGACCCTTTAGGGCGTCGCTATGGCGTGCTGTATCAAACCTTTTCTCTACCTTACACAGACACGCAAAAACCTTTTGCATGGTCGAGAAAAAAAAAAAGCAATCAGTATACTGCATGCTAGCACAACTACAATGCCATGATCAGTATTCAGTATGAAACAACAATAACAATTCTTAAGGAACCTATGATGAGCTCCAAATCTTCCCCTCCAACGAGATGATGATGATGGAGACGTCGTCATGGTACCGCCTCCGGTCACCCTGCTGAACCTCGAGCAACTCATGGACCCCCATTCCTGCATATTCACCATCACAACAATTTTACATAGTTCATCAGATTCTATAGTTCCATCTCTAACATCACACTGGCTGCCCACATGGCAATGGAGGCTGCTAATAACTCACCGGCTTGGTTGGCGGCGCGGAGGAGGATCTCGTGGCTGAGGTACTTGGCGGGGTCCTGATCCGGGGTAGGTGGCGGTGAACGCCTCCACCTGCGCCACCACCTCCTCGTTGCTCAGGTAATCGTAGAGGCCGTCGGAGGCGAGGACCATGAACTTGTCCCGCGGCCCGACGCGGTGGTGCCGGAGGTGCGGCCGGCAGCTGACGTACGGCGCCGTCCCGACGTACCTGACCCGGAACACCTCCAGCAGCGCCTGGTTCCACCGCGGGTCCTTGAGGTAGCCGGCGCCAAACGCCCTCGTCACCTTCAGCGAGCCCTTCACCCTGCCGTTGACGATGCAGGCGGGGTCGTCGGGGTGCTCGCTCCGGATCCGCCGCGCCTCCTTGGACACGCTCGTGCTGTGGTCCATGGTCAGCTGCAGCGCCGCGAGCTCCGTCGTCGTCGTCGTCGACGTCGCGCACGCGGCAGTTTCGAGCTGCCGCTTGATCTCCTCGACGCCGGCGAGGCCGGTGGTGCTGTGGTCCAGGGCGCGCGACAGGTCCAGGTCGGCCGCTGCGCCAGCACGGCGCGGCTGTCGCCGACGTTCATGATGTACACGTCGGCGCCCTTCACCAGCGCCACCAGCACGCACGAGCCCATCATCGCCAGCTCCGGGCACTCGGCGGCGCGCGCCTCCGCCTCCGCGAAGTACCCGGCCTCCGTGCTCCGCAGCGCGCGCGCCCAGCGCGTCCAGCACGTCGTGGTCGCGCTCCCGCGCGCCGCGTTCGCGGTCACCGCCGCCGCCGTTGCACCGCGCCGACGACTCCTTGGACTCCTCCTCGTCGTCGTCCTCCTCCGCGCGCAGCAGCACGCCGTCGAGCTCGCGGCACACGGCGGCGTACAGGTGCGCGACGAGGTAGTCGGTGGCGTCGGGCCCGTTGAAGCCGTCGTAGATGCCGACGAACATCCAGCCGTGCTCCTCCGACACCACCACGTGCACCCTGTCCTCCCCGGCCTTCCCGCGCGCCCACTGCACCCTCGCCGCGGCGCCGCCGCCCTCGTCCGCCGCCGCGATCTCGTGCCGCTGCCCGATCGCGTCGCCGTTGCCGACCGCCACGGCGTGCTCCTGCTTCCCTCCGCCGGGGGGACACGCAGGGCCCCGCGCGAAGCACCGACGCGACGGCCCTGCGGAGGCCGCCGCGGAGCCAGCTGGCCCCGCTGGACGCCTGCTGGCACTGCCGCCGCCGGTGCCGCGTGGCGTAGAGGTCCGCGAGGATCTGCTCGTCGGTGCGCGCGGGGAGGCGGCGCGGCACCGACGACACGCCTGAGTTCGCCGCGGACGTCGATGTCGACGTCGACGCGAGGCTGCCGCCGCCGCCGTAGCTGTCCAGCGGACCCGAGTACTCCCGCGGCTGGAGCGTCCGGAACGAGAAGGAGTTGGAGCTGTCGAACGACGACGAGCCGGAGAAGGACGGCCGGTCGCTCAGGGGCACGGAGCCGCCCGCCGTGGCCTGGTTCGACGGCAGCAGCACGCCGTGGATGCGGCCGTCGCGGCCGTCGAAGCTGAGAATGTGGCAGGCGCCGGTGCCATCATCCGCCGCCCCCGCCCCCGCCGTCGCCGTGTGGTAGTGCTGCGCCTGCGCGTCGTCGTCCTCGGCGTGGTGTCGGTGACGGTGACCGTCGGCCGGCGCGAAGCAGGGGGTGGCCAGCCTCGCCGCGCGGTTGCCCATCGCCGTATCTCGATTGGCATCGGGGAAATGTGGCGCCGGTCGGGGGGCAGAAATGGGCGGCGAGCAAAGAGGGAAGGCGAGAGAGCTAGGCCGGCGTTGACATTGCCGAAGTGGAGAGCAAATAAGATTTGTTTATGGAGTTGACCTGCAGGATCTATCTCTTGCATTCATTTGTTTTTTATTTTTTGTCTCTGCGATCAGCTCTTCTTTATCCTCGTAATCTTGGTTGACTTTGATTCTCAGGAGTAAATAAAAATGGCATTTTTGCAAGCTGAGCTTTGACTCTAGCTATATCTATATAGGATACATAGATTGGACCGGCGCTACTGTTGGGATATGCTAGCAACTTCCAATCTGCTAATTAAACCAATACCTTATTATCTAATGACGGATTAAACTTTAGTCCATTGATCCCAAGTCCCAACTGCCCTCTAAATCATCTAATGAAACTAATAGTTAACGGTCATTTAACTAATACTTTCTCCATCCTAAATTATATAGGATGTTTGATATTTTCTATCCAAATTTGACCACTCGTCTTTTTTTTAAAAAAAAATTATACAAAAACAGAAAATTTGAAGTTATTCTTAAATTTCTTTTATTAATAAAGCAAGCCATAACAAAAAAAATAATATTTTATAAAATTCTTTAAATAAGATGAGTGGCCAAACTTAGCATAAAAAAGTTAAACGTCTTATAAATTAGGATGAAGGGAGTAATTAGTATGTCTATTTAGATTCACTAGTATAATTCGGTATTAATAGATCCAACAAGGTCTAAATCTCCATGTCCTTTCCCTTTTTTAAAAGAACTCCAGGTCATTCAAATTTTTATCCTAAATTCCTCGAGGCATTGTGGCAAGTTTCAACCCAAAATTCCCATTTACACTAGGGGAATCTTTTATTACTAGTAAAATCCTAACCCCATGAAGAAAAACTAACCCTAGTAAGGTACAATAAAATAAACTAGGGGTGGATCTTGCCAAAGTTGCAGTGATGAAGAGAAAACGAGAGGAAAGCTTGTGATTAGGGAAGAGAAACACTCAAATATCATGTGTAGCTTTTTTCATACACTTGTACAATATTTTTTGTGAGGAAAATTTTGACTCTTAGGTTCCATTTGGATCCTAGTGGATTTTAAGAATCCAGATAAAATTTTGATGGATTTTATTAGATTTTGTGCACGTATGTCAAAATCCACTAGAATCCTAACCTAACAGGGATTTTAGGTTTCTGAGATTTTTTTTATTCATTCTTAAAATCCCATGGTAACCAAATGGTACCCTCTACGAATTCTCACTATCAAAAGAAAAAAAATAGAATTCTCAACCTTTTATTTTAGCACATGCACAATTTATATCGGTAATATAGTAGTTATGCTTGTCTAAATTTGCTTATAGTCCTAATTAATCACTTCTTGGTAAGTACAATTATGTCCAAAATGTTAACTAATTTATGTGTTTACGAAGAGACAAACAGACAGGCTTATTTTTCAACAAATCAATTGAGTAATATTTAATAAAAACCCTTTTACGAAATGGCACCGTACTAGCCTCTGCAACCACATTAGTAGCAATTATATTTATTAAAGTTAGATGCTTAGATGAATATTTGATTAGTTGACATTATAGATCCTAAAAGAATAGGACAGGAGGAGGCAGGAGCCAATCGTTCAGATGGCTCAATTATACTGTAACTGAAACTCCACTTGACCCAACTTCAAGTGCAGATACATTGAGGGGATGGAACAAGTTGCTCTGTTAAACAAGTTGCATTAAAAATTTTGTGCATTTCTTTGATCGAGGTCATCCTAGCTAGTTGCTATGCCATGCCCACATCTTCAAGATCTTCTCCACCATATGCATATGCATATAGACATACATATATACATACACAAATACATACATACACCTGCGCTGACTTTGGTAACCATAACCATAGAAAGTTCATGAGACCAGGATATATTAACAGGGGCACCAGCACCTGCAGACTGCAGTGCAAGAGGTAAGCCATTTTTCTTTTGCGCAGTGGTAATCTCTAAACCACTTAAAAAGCTGGTGATTGGATGAAGGGAAACCTAGGTCAATCCCCAGGCCGGTGTATTTTTGTATAGACATGACATACATGAAAAGTTCAGACATAGTTTTATTCGAGAGCAGCAAGTGGACTACTCACTTGTATTTGTATACAATATACGCATCCATACGTGTAGCAGTATACAATGAGGTGAAATCTGAAATATTAGTCTGTGTATGCCGGGGTATGCCGGGACCAATGAATCGCCGGGAATATCCTGGAGGATCTTAGCTGCAACATGCAGGATCTAGCTGGTTCTTGTGACGTCAATGGATAGAAAACAATGCTAGCAGTACCATGATAGCAAGAGAATTTTTTAATATTTGACTATTTGGCTATTTGCAGATCATGTTGAGTATAATACTGAAGAGGCTCAAAGTAAGTCATAGCACCTGATTTGGTAATACTGAACTGTTGATGGCGACCTTAATCTTAACCATCCCAGTTTAAACTTGCTTGTTAAGCTTTGCATAATTAAACCGAGCGAGGGATTTCCACTCTGTTTAGTGGTATTTCATGATCGTCATCCTAGCTACTTCCTTTCTGATGACACCAGGAACATTGAAAGTGCCAACCAATGGAGTGACAAATCCTAGTTAATCCCTCGGATTTTGTTTTTCGCTTTCATACTGGGTGATAAAAGGCAGAGAAGCTAATAAAGGACTTCTTGGCTTGAACTGAGGATTTCAATACAAACTCTTCCATAGTATTTCCTCTTTTTTTTTTTTTTTTCATATTCCCTAGTTGCAAATGAAACCCAATTTAAACATAGAGCAAAAAAAATAAGTCGCTGGTGTTTTTTTTCCTTATGAAAAAGATGTGACTCCAGAGGATTATTTCAATTACTGTGATCTACAGGAAGGGTATATAATCATCTTCGCACCATTTTTTTTGAAGAATCAATCATATTTGTAGTACTTTTTTTTGAAACAATCTCTCTTTGCAGTACTTATACAATTTACAAGTGCGCAAACGACTTAAAGAGACAGGTGCTCACAGAATATAGTTTGCATACACCACTATGCATGTGTATTGGATGCTTGGACACGATTAGACTGCATGCTCATCCCAGATTCTGCAACTTTTGTCTTCCTTCATCTATTTCCGCTTTCCCTTTTATTCTTAGGTATTCAAGTGAAAGCATATCATGAGCTGTTTCTCTCTCTATCTCTCTCTGAAAAAAAAAAGAAAAACAAATTTCAAGTTTGCAAGACTGTCCAGAGTTCAGACCATAATTTTAAAAGATACTGATATATTTGCACTTTCTAGTGTCCTGTTATAGGCATCATGTTTGGCTACCCTTGCATGTACAAAAAATTCTTTTGTTCTTAACATGAGAGGCAGAACTCCTGCCATTGTTTAAAAAAATGTAGTTTTTGGCTCAGTTAGATATCACTATTCCATTGTTCCAATAAGAAAATATATTAATATTCTATTATCTAAAGAAAAAGAGAAAATTAAGGACATCAGTCTGAAAATGTAGCTGGTCATGTTGATGCTTCCAATTTCAGGGTACTCTGCATTTTGCAAAACGTTTTCAGAGACTAACTGTGCTCTATCTTCTTTTTTTTTTGTGTCAGTTACTTAGATATCAATATTCCATATTATCTAAAGGAGAAGGAGAAAAGTAAGAACTGTAGCCTGAAACTGCAGCTGGTCATATTGATGTCTCAAATTTGAGGGTACTGCATTATGCTAAATCTTGTCAGAGACTAATAGTAGCTGTTCTGTTTTCGTTTTGCATGTCCATGCCTCATGGCACAGTAGCTTGAGTTTAGAGCTTTTGCAGTTGTCAGATGATGATCGTACCTAAACATGGCTGCCTGTTTGTCTAAAGATCTTTCTCTGTTTGTTATGTCATCAGAGCGTGTGATATTGCTAAGGTTAATGCCTTACTGCTGCAAGTAGCTTGCACAGACATGTTTAGGGAAAAAGACACCTAGTTGCGTACTCCCTGCATTTCCTTCCTTATCAGATGGCTAGCTGTTCATGATTTGATCAGAGAACATGTTCTTTTTTCCTTTTTCCACAAATATTTATATTATATATATTGTTCATCTTAGATTCTGTAGCACTGCAAAGTGGTTCTCAGATATTTTTGCAGCATCTCGTTCTCGTCAGACACAACTCAGCAAGAAGCAAGCAGCAGTGACGCTGATGCATGGCGGGCCGTCAGACAGACAAACACACAGCGACACAGGTATGCAGAAAACCACATATATTATATCGGCTGGCACGAGGCGGACACAGGATCGACGACGACGACGACGGCGGCATCGTCGCCGTCAAACCGCGAGACGTTCATCAGATGAACCGGAGATGGAGACGAGGCAGCAGGTGACCATGACATGAATAATGGCGGGTGCAGTGCAGTTGACAGGATCTTATTTAGACGCCGCTACATACTGTAGTATATTACGCCTCGTCCTCCTCGTGCGCCATGGCGGCCGGGCTGGCTCAGTTGCAGCTGCAGCAGGCGCAGCCGCAGCTGGTGCCGCACTTGCAGGTGCTGCAGTCGCAGCCGCCGCCCTCGGTGGCCGCCTCGAACCCGCCGGCGCTGGCCTTGGTGGTCGGGGCAGCGAGCACCATGGGCTTGATGCCGCCGCCGGCGACGGTCTCCACGTCAGCGGACATCTTGCAGCTGCATCCATGTCATGCAAAGCATCCATCGGATGGGATCAGATCAGATGTACACATTCAGACAAACACGATCATCGATCATCTAGATACTCGTCATGAAAAAAGCGTCTACTGGATCGATCGTCATGAAATCAATAAAGCAATTTGTTTTACTACTACTACCCACCCGCCGCATCCGTTGCCGCACTGGCAGCCGGAGCCGCAGCCGCAGTTGCCGCCGCAGCAAGACATGGTGATCACAGGCGAAGGGAGCAGGTGCTACTGAAGAAGAAGAAGGCTGGTATTGTGCTGCTGCTGCTGCTGCTGACTTGGTGCTTGTGATGAGGATGGCAGGGTGGGCGAGGAGGGGTATAAATAGGCGGGGGACGGCGGAGTGGAGGACGGCAGCGCCGGCAGCAGGTGGCCGGAAAGAATGGACGCGGGCGAGCCAGGGACCACAGGGAATATCAATTTGGGTAGAGATACGCAGCAGCCTCTCTTTCCCTCGAACTTTCTTTCTCTCCCGTCGTCTTTTGGAGTGAAAGGGTTCCTCCAAAGCGAGGAGAGGAGGAACCGAACAAAAAAAGGGAATTTTATTTCGCTGCAGTAATTGATTGATTTCACTTTACTTAGAGCGAGCGTGCGAGCGAGCGAGAGGAGTAGCTCGCTGTCTGTCTGTCGGCCATCATATCCATATTCATATTCATATTGCGGCAAGGATAAAAAAAAGTTTGTCTTTTTTCATCAGAAACACAAAGATAGATGCAAGGGGATGAATGATGATGAGGCACAAATTACTGTAACTCAAACTCTGAGCAGTTTATGCTATAAGCACCAACCAACCAATTGATCGATCAAACTGCAGGCAGGAAAGAAGCCAGTGCTGTTCAGACTTGAGATGAGTTTAGGATTAGCTGATCAGGTCGAGTTCTCTCATTCTCTGTGATCAGATGAGGTGTGCAGAGCCCAGGGCCAAATTGAGACTTGAGAGGTAGGTAATAGGTTCAGTCTGATCAGAAACTCTGTAGGCGGCCGGCCAGGTGTGCAGTGTGCTCGCTGTTCCTCCTGATGCTTGCTCAATCAGGAGAGCAGAGATAGAAGAGAGATTGGCAGCAAGGCCTGCTATAATACAAACTGAGTCACGGGCACCAATGCCATCCTCTGTCGTCACTTTCATCTGCAAGATGAACAACAACACTTCGTTATTGCCGAATCAGAATCTTTGTTTGCCACATCGATCTACGACGACGGGGTTGCGTATAGAAATCAGGATGCGCATGCGGATCAGATGACGAGAAGGACGGCTCACGGTCATGGACGGGCACCCCACTCGTGAGAAGGAGAAACAGTGGGCGATTCAGGGCAGGAACTGATGCCTGATGGTGGCGCCCGCCCCGCCAATTATTGCCGCTGGAATGGATGGAGCATCTGCATCCAGCATCGCGCAGCAGTTGGTTGCTGCAGTACGCGAGCATCGATCGATCGGGTAACAACAGTGCGTCAAGTGTCGATGGCCTGATGAGTCTCCAGGCTAGTCCTCAGACCAATCAGTCCCGCACGTACCTCACGGAATGAGATACTGAATGAGTAGTCGCCAGCGTCGGTGGATTCTGCTACATGCCCTATGGCTCTGCTCCTCTGAAACGCAACTTCAGAGTGGTTATCGTCAGTTCGGTTTCAGTTCCTGATCGATCAAGACTAGTCTCAACTCTTAACAGTCGAGACTATTCCGTCCAGAAATTACACCGTGATTTCATCCATCCATGTACCATCCCATTAGACCACCTCACCATGAGCTGCCCGACTTGAGCCCCTTGACACGTCGACAATTGTTTATCCAAGATAAACAAAGCACATTTTTGAGTTTTGATCATGCAACTTTTCGCGATTGTCCCATCCTTTTGTTTATAAAATATAAATGGGATTTTTAACCTCACAACTTTTAAGCCCATTTGTTTTTCACATCTTGGATGGTTTTAAACGATAGTTTTTATTGTCTCACGTAGTGCCACGTTAATGCGGGGTGTAGGGGGTTGGGATGGATAGTTTAGGGAGGTAAATCGAACTAAACATTTCTCCTTAGACAATTTATGCAACTAAAAATTCTAAAATAAGGTTTAACCAGTGAAAATTCACAAAAAATTACCTTAGTATGCTATGAAACCAGTTTCATAGTTTTCTAAAACCATGTTCTATCTTCCCCTAAAAAAACATGTTCTTTCTTATGGTGCCAAATTAAAACTACTTGAGTCTTTTATGGACTCATTTCTCTTTCTATTTGCTACTAGGTGTTCTTGTATCCATTATAATTAGTCTATGTAAATCACACGAACTATGAAATATTCGGGTGACTTTGATGATATAATATGTGTCATGTAATGATGTAACCACATCATACTTGATCCTATTTAGGATCTCTTTGATACAACTGTGGGGAGAAGCGCTTTCCGAGGCTATGAAAATATTTATGGCCTGATTTATCCCTAAACTATCATAAATTCCGATTTATCGCCTCACAATCGCAACTAAAAGTAGCGACGCCACACAAAATTACCATTGAAAACCGATTGTTGTGGAAAAAAATGATTTTAAAGCTAAAAATGGCTAAAATTCTGATTTTATAAATGAAGGGAAAATTAGAATATCACGGAAGTTAAGGGGGTTAAAGGACTTTTCCCTTTATTCTAACGACACATCAGAATGAAAATAGCCTACCCATGTGACAACCCAATTATGGGTGTCTTTGATAGCAATTCAGATTCTCGTAGAAAAGTTTCGGATTTAGATTATCTCAAGAAATTTTTGGACGATGAATCAGAATCACATTCATAAAACCCTTTGGCTAGTAGACTATATTCTAATTCTAAAAAAATATTTTTTTCTTAAAAATTCATATAAATAAAAATATGTTTCAGAAAAAAAATCCAAACTTCTTGTGAGTGAAGAACCTAAATACAACCTATTTTAGTTTGGTACTATAAAAACAGATTATAATTGAAAAAATATGATTGCTAGCACATAAGAAAGGCAAAAGAAACGAAAAAGAATCACTGCAAAACCATTCTCCGGCCGTTTCACGTCCACAGGCAGGAACCAGAAATATTTCTATTCTAAAACGTTTCATGGTTTTATGGTTTGGAACTGATTCTTTGGTTCTAGTCTGGAATCTAAAATGATTTAGCTTGTCAAATGGTTTTGTCTTTTTATGTAAAAAAATTATAAATGTTTCCACATAAAATGTCTCTAAGCTTTTAATTTTTTTAAAATATATATTTTGATAGAAAATTCAAATAAAATATTTAGGCTCCATGAAAATATCTCTAGCTGTTTCGAAAGATAGATTCAGCTCTAGAAAAATAGAAAAAATCCAAAAGAATTAAAATTCCTAAAACATTTTAATTGATATGTAGATGTGTTTTGAAGATCATGACCCGACGCATGATCAGGTCTGGTCTAGTTTGTTTGGACGGGTCGGGTGGGCCATGATCAGGTCTTCTTGGACCTTGACCAGTATCAGGCACGGCATGATTATTGACTGGGCCAACAAGGCAACAACGGCCCATCCTGACCACATATGTCAACCTTCACTACCCCCGCCCGGGCCGAGGATCCATGGCTGCATTGAAATAGTGAAACCCACCCCCAAGGATGCGGATGCAGTTCAGACGCTTATTTCTGATGTCAGTTAAAGATCAGAAATTGCAGGGCATCATCAGCAGCAGCTTATTTCTGGCAACGTCAACACTGAAAAAAGGTTCAGACAATAGCTTCTCATGAAGATCTTCATCCACTAGCATAAACCATTCTTTATTTCTTTGCACACAGACGGCTTTGTCCCCAGTCGCTGCAACTTGCTTATAAGTTCTCCACTCCAAATGAACCATCACAGAATCAAATTGACGAAACGACGACTGCAAGCAAGCTGCAAAGGTAATGGAAAAAGGATGCTCAGGAGTCAGGACATTCACACTAAGCAAAACCTGCCGGTCAGAACGAATACTGAATATGGTGGTTTATTGAACTGGACATGGCTCCACTGAACAAGTACTTATTTTTATTGTACGACAATGGCACTGCAAATGCAGTTGCTCTTGATCAACTAGGTAAGGCAGTTGATGAACTCGACAGCTGTTGCGATTGCGCGGGCGGTAATGGCATCCTTGATGATCTTGTCTCTGTGGTTGAGATCAGGGCACCAGATAAGGCACCTCTGATCTTTTTTTTTTTTTTGAAAGATCCGGTTACCCGGCATATATTAATAAAAGAGAAATAGAGTTCACAACTGTATGCGCGAGACGGGGGATAATGAACACCAAAAGATGACTCAAAACATGGGAGGAATGAACTGAGTACGGATTAACGATGATTTTTTATGATGCAGTGATTAATGGCTCCAAACTACAGCAAAACTGTATGAAGCCCCCAAGACCTATCTTGTTCATCAGTAAAATTCTAACAATCTTTTTTTTTGACAATAAATTTCTAACAATATAAGTTGACACAGTACAGATTATCTGATGTTTGGACAAAGAGGGGAAGATCAGATGAGAACAAAAATATGGCCTAACTGTAAATAGGTCTATTTTTCGATTTTCGAATGGGCATGTTACTTCTCACCAAAAAGCAGGCATAAAAAAATTCCCCTGAGATGATGTTCAATTATGCACTATATAAAACTAAAAGATCGATATACTCATGTAATTCTTACCAAGTTGGTGTGACCACGGACCCTTTCCACTCCATACACCATGCCCACATAAATTCCAGCAACAGTACCTGCTTGTTATTAGACAAATAAACATCTGAATTAGTCAGAGTATTAATGAAGAAGGGAAAGAAGATGGCAGTAAATCTGCAAAAGAGCTCCATGCATCCAATTAGGTGCCAAGATGTTGATCTAGACCATGTTCTATCAGCCTTCACGGGCAGTAGAGGAGCCTTCCCATGCAAGTACCTAGGGCTACAACTCCACACCAGATCGCTTCAGAAAATTCATGTGCAACCTCTCATTGAGCATGTTGGACAAAGGTTACCAAAGTGGAAAGGGAGATGGCTAAACAAAGCAGGGTGCCTCACTCTAATCACCTCAGTTCTCTCCTCCATGTCAACCTACCACCTCACAGTATTCTCCTTGGCTGCTTTGGCAAAGAGGAAGATTGACAAAATTAGGAGATCGTTTTCGTAGAAGGGCGAAGACAATGCGAATGGTGGCCATTGCTTCGTTAACTGGCCAACAGTTACCAGACCCAAGGATCTTGGAGGCTTGGAGGTGCCCGACCTTGATAGACCTGGAAGTGCTGTCCGTTTAAGGTGGCTCTGACAGGAATGGATGGAAGATTCCAAACCATAGATTGGCACTGAGCTACCTTGTAGCCAGTCCCGATGGGCCCGTCCCTAGATATGCATGCACTAGTAGGTATTCATCGTATCCCAGCCTATACGCAGACGCAGGCACGCTGCAGGCACGCCGCAGGCCCGCAGCTGCTCCTCCTTCCTCGCGACGACTCCGCGAGACGCTTCGACTGTGAGTTGCGGAGCCGGGGACTGTTGGACTTCCTCTGATCCATGTTCCACTGCGTAGACTACGACTCTATGAGTGCGAGAGACTGCGTGCGAGTCGCCGGCGGCCGACGAGGCACGTCCAACACGTGATCGTAAACGACTGAATCGTGATCCGCGCGCATAGGTATGAATCTTAGAATCTCTGTCATCTGCTATCTCGTATGATCCCTATCCCTATTCCCTAATCATGTAAAGCCGATTGCTGACGCTTCCCTAATCTCAGTGGTTCAGAGGTCCGGATGGACTTCATTTGGAATTTGCAAATTGTGATTTAATTGAGTATTCAAATATCCAATCTGCCGGTGACTATGCCTGCCGGTCATATTCCTTCGGGTGGAAAAACTTTGACCCGCCCAGAGTGAAATTCTTCGGCTGGCTGCTGACTCGGTACAGGATACAGTGCAGGGCAGCCCTAGTGCACAAAAATATCCTGGACGATGCTCGATGCGAAGTGTGTGGCCAAGAAGAAGAGAGCGCAGACCACATCATCTCAGGCTGTGGCTTCGTTCGTGGCTTCTGGACACGCATTGGCTGGGATCTGGAAGGGATAGCATCGACGTCCGAACTATGGCTGACCAGAGTGCCACCTTGGGTACATGAAAGCGTTGCCCACCCGCTCATATTTTTCTACTGCTAGGAGATTTGGAAACACCGGAATGATTTTGTGTTTAGGCACATGGAGCTTAATGTGGACCGGCTTATCGCCACTTGCAAAGAGCACTAGTAAACAGAGCATTTGTGTTAACGGTGGACATCCATTTTTACAGGCGGTTGTAGTTTAGACATGCCACTGAAAATCAACACAGGGACCCCAACTTTAGAACCGCCTGTGGAAAAAGATCAACACTGGCGGTTCCTTGGTTTACTAAGAAAACCGCCTGTGAAAATGAGTCTTCTCCTATATATACCCCTGCTTCTTCCTCTGCACCAGAACCACTAGAACTGTAGCTCGTGCCTTGCTTCCATGGGAGGAGCTTTGAAGGTCCAGATTTGATTAAATATAAGGGGAGAGGTTTTGATCTTAATTTTTTTGGAGGAGGTTGCTAAAAAAGGTTAGTTTATGTGTTTCTTGCCTCATTTCAACCATTCATGCTCAATCCTAGCCACTTTTTAGATCTAGGGTTTCTCCTCAAGTGAGAGAGAAGAGTAGCTAGATTTTTTTTTAATAATTCTAGTCACTTTTTATCTAGGGTTTTACTTTTTTTATCTAGGGTTTAACCTTTAGAGTTGTATTAGTTACTCTTATTTAATTATTTAGTTATGTTTAGTTTAATTGCTAGTAGTGATTCTTTTAGTTAGGTTTTCATTAATTAATCTTATTTTAGTTTTTAGGGTTTTTTCTAGATATTGATGCTTTAATTAATTAGTTTTTATTTAATTATTTAGTTTTGTTTTATTTAATTAAGTACTGGTGATGCTTTAATTAGGATTTCATTAATTAGTCTTGCTTTAGTTTGTAAGGTTTCATCTAATAAACTGATGCTTTAATTATTTAGTCTTATTTAATTATTTAGTTATGTTTAGTTTAATTTGCTAGTAGTAATATTTGTAGTTAGGTTTTCATTAAGTTTTTTCTAGATATTGATGTTTTCATTATTTTGTTATGTTTTGTTTAATTAAGTAGTGATGATGTTTTAATTAGGGTTTTATTAATTAGTCTTGCTTTAGTTGTTATTGAGAGTATATTTATTTAACTAGTTCTTTTAACTATATGCAATTTAGCCTCGAGGTGTACTAATTGAGAAATATACAAGCAAGGGATCATTTTCGTCTACAATTCTTTGAAGGAGTTTGTTGATCATCCAAAGATTAGTTAATTAATATCAGAAAACATTTATGTCTTCTTTTTAGTGATTAAAATATATAAATCTATTAAACTCTATAACAGGTAATGATGGACAGAGCATTCTGGATGTATAATTTAGAAAGAGTAGATCTATCATACATACCTAAGGTCCATAGGTTTATCGATGCTGCTAAAAACCATGCTTTAAGAACACAAATAAAGCACATATGTTATCTTTGCATAGACTGCAGAAATCTGGTTGTTTTTTAAGACACAAAACCAATCATGGCTCATTTGGTCTGCCAAGGATTTATGAAGGATTATTTGATTTGGATAAAGCATGGAGAGGGTAGCTCTGCTTATTTGTATGCGCTTGGACACCCGACGAATATCGGTGCCAGTGGCCCAGATATGCTTGTTGACGACGTATGCCAGATTATGGCTCATCCGAAGATTAGAGCATTGGAGATCAGGAAGCCAACATGGGATGATTATCAAAACGTCCCTGATACATATATACCGGGCAGACCTCTACTGAGTTGAAAAAAATCTAAAAGCTCCTGACAGGTATTAAAAGACTTCATGACTGGTATATGAGAGCAGCTTCTGTCGGCATCGACGCAATTCAAGTGAATATACCAGCGTCGGCTTTCAGAAGTGAACGAGATACGACTTTCGTTGCTTTCGAGGACATATGGTTGATGATGAACCTCAAGCGGCTCGACGTTCAGCTCGTAACGCTTTTTGCATTGTAAGTCCTGCTCTCGTACTAATATGAACATCATTTATTATTGACTTGTATTAAGATTGAATTTCTAACATGCACTTGTGCCTTGCAGAATTCAATATGATCAAGACGAGATACTTTACGGTCCTGAACCAAGCAAGAATGAGAGCTAAAGGGCTGGGTACCTTAGCCAAAAAAATATGTGAGAACGAGCACACCTTCCGGATTGGTGACGGCAGCAATCAATTGAAGGGGTTATCAAAAGAAGAAGCTGCGAAGAAAAAGATAGAACTGGAGAAGGAATATGAAACAAAATACGCCACCTACATAGGACATGCAATGCTTCAGTTTCAACGCAGGAAAGTCATAATTGCCCCTTATAACTTTAAGTAAGTATGAGTTTATATACATACATCAAATTAAATATCAGTTTATAAGCACGCTGTTGACGGTCGTTATTGTATGAATTCAACCGTCAACTAGCCATGGAAAAGGATGCAATTGCGATCACCAAAGTAGATATAGGTTTGCACTGACAGAATTCCACGAGTTTTGGTGTTTCACTGTTTCTACAGGTGTAAACTGGAAAAGACACAATCTCGGAAGTTTATCGGAACATAGAACGGAAAATCGTGTGCCACGGCAGCGCAGGAATAATCTAGAAGGGACTAGAAGACACCACGCTGAAGAGGAGGGCGAGAGGCCACCAGGCCAGACCGACCGGTCTGGGCCTGGACCGCCGGGTCGGCCCGGGGGCCCGCCCGGCGGCCCGCCGCCCGATCTGCTCCACTGCCTTTGAGGAGAGATCTCAGCCCTACGTCAAGATCAGTTTGATCCGATGGCTTACGATCATCGTCCAGGGCTATAAAAGGAGGGCAGGACCCCCAGAAGGGGGCATATTCATTCATTTCTCATTCGAAGTCTGATCATCAGCCAGAAACCCTAATCAGCTAGGGCCTAGATAGCTAGTTGGAACTAGATGGAGGCAAGCGAAGGCTTGGATTCCGGAGCCATCAAGAGCTTGGATATGGTATAGTTCTTACCTTCTCTCGCCTTTGTTCTCTTTCATTGTATAGTTATATGATTGCTACAATTGAATTGATGAAATTTATATACTTATATTCATAGTTATATTGTTCTTTGTCTATTATGGTTATATGCTTAGTATAGCTAGAATAACATAGGTTCGTATAGCGCTCATCTAATTGATTGTTGGGTGAGTGGTCGATATTGTGTAAGCGTGGTGCTTATACGTTGTTTATCTGCGAATGCACCCTATAGGCCGGGCTTGGTAGATCACGGATGTGACAATCCTGTTGAGTCCTATGTAGTCCAAACCTCGTTTATAGGCACAGTAGGGCTTTTGTACGATGGAAGGGTGTGCTATGTTCTCAAACTTCCCTAGTATATCCACTATGAATAGATGTAATGCTAACCTTAGCTATGACTACTAAGTGTACTGCACTAACCATTCTATGCATTGACATGTAGCTAGGAATAACTTAGGAATATCTCTTAATGTTCTGCTAGTAACCCTAATGATATAGCTAGGAGTCTTTATCTGTTTATGCTGATGATTTATACTTATCCTTATCATTTATCTTGTAACTTATCCCTGCATTGAGTAGTGAGGACATGGTTATGCCTATCCATTACACTCTAGGTTATCACGCTACCCCTACACGAGTGCCATGTAGACCTTCCTTTAGGAAAATATAAATGACAACCTGGTAATACTCCGGATAAAATGCTAAAATGGTATTTGATCTGTGTGCTTGCGGATACTGTTTCTATATGGCGGCATAATTTAATACCACACCTCTTGATGTTATGCTGAGGATGACAACTTGGCATTCTAGTAGCTATGCTATGCCCACAAGCATTTTTAGCGTCGTTGCTAAAGATAATATTAAGAGGTGTCAACACACGCATAACAATTCTGGTCCGATTGTGTAGCGACCACTGGATATGCTTCTATATTTATCCTAGGGACGGAAGGGTGCTGGTCTTTGACTCTGCAGACTACAGTTTCAAAAGTTAGAACGGTAAGCCGATATAAGTTAGCATGCATCCTTTTATCGATCAGAGTTTAAAAATTAATAACAGATTCTTTTTGATATCATAGTTGTTATAGATTCTATAAATTAAAAGGTGGAGTATATGACATATCCAAGAAGGGGGAGGCACTGAACATGTTTCACAAGTGGCCATAAATTTATGAATCCATATCATACATGTATATATAGTACATAAGACGATGTTGCAAGTAAATAACTGGATGCACTTTATGTAGTGCCACAAGCAACCACATGGTTCCGTGCAATGTGGATTCTATGTGTGCGAGTTCATGAGAACGGACGGACGGTACATCGAGAAACCCTAACAAGGTACATATGTCTGTATTTATGTCGTTAAAGATGCAAACATATTATAGACAAAGTGCAAATATATATTATGTTTTGAGTGAAATGCGCTGTGGGTCCTTAAACTTTTCTGCACTTCTCATCTAGGTCCAGGTATTTTCTTTTCGCTCATCTGGGTCCATGAACTTTTTTCCACTTCTCATCTAGGTCCAGCTACTTTTTTTCGGTCATCTGGGTCTGTAAACTTTTTCGCACTTCTCACCTAGGTCCACAACAGGTCATGTGTTTTTTTTTAAAAAAATTCATAAACTGGTTGAAACTTTGAAAAATTGTATAACATTATAGAAAAATCGTAAAAATGAAAATCCAGTTTTGCTAGACTCCACATGAATAGATCTATGCAATAGATATATAATATGACATGCTTTAGTTTAAAGTTCTTGCTTTAGATATAGATTTATGTAGACCTATGTGTTTTACTTTTTAATTTATAACTGGAGCTCCTGTGCTCTAATTATGATGAAATTTTTATGATAGACTAATCATCGTATGATTAAAGTATGGTAAAAATTTCAGATTTAATAAAGCATGTAAGACTCCAATTCACTATTTATTAACTATAAAACAAGAATAAACCTAGGAAAATCAATGACTCGGTCATACATGGTCCATTAAATTTGAAATTTTTATCATAGTTTAAGAATATGATGATTAGTCTATCATAAAAATTTCACCATAATTGGAACACAGGAGCTCTAGTTATAAATAAAAAATAGAAACACATATGTCTATATAAATCTATATCTAAAATAAAAACTTTAAACTAAAGCATATCATATTATATATCTATTGCATAGATCTATTCAAGTGGAGTCTAACAAAACTAGATTTTCCTTTTTACAATTTTTCTATAATTTTATATAATTTTTCAAAGTTTCAACCAGTTTATGATTTTTTTTAAATAAACATATGACCTGTTGTGGACCTAGGTGAGAAGTGAAAAAAAGTTTATGGATCCAAATGAGCGAAAAAAAAGTAGCTGGACCTAGATGAGAAGTGGAAAAAAAGTTCATGGACCCAGATGAGCGAAAAAAGTACCTGAACCTAGGTGAGAAGTGGAGAAAAGTTAAAGGACCCACAGTGCATTTCACTCTTATATTTTTAAACTTTCTTTTTAGGCGTATCATGAATCGAAGACAAAAAACTTCACCGAGAAAACTCTGTATGGAATAGTTGAAGACCTATGCTCATTCATCTTGAGAGAAATCATTCCTACGGAGAAAAAATATCACTATACAGAAAGCCCCTTAGGGAGACCGGAGTTCAGAGTGCTAAGGCACATTAGAGCAATGAAATTAAGTTGAAATAATTATTAGAATCATATCAAATGTAAACTTTATTAACATATCATGGCCAAAAAATAACTTTGATGTATATAATGTATGATGTAATTAAATTGTTAATGATATATGTATATAATTGTATGATACAATTACTTTTTATTGATGTATTTCTCATAATTAAATAGTATTTGTATTGATCATAGTAAGAGAGAAAGAGAGGGAGAGAGGGGGGGAGAGGAGGGAGGAAGAGGAGGGGGGAGATAGGGAGGGAGGGAGGGAGGGGCGCGGCTGCTCACATTTGAAAATTTAAATTAATTTTTGGGCGAAAAAATTATAGCACAGGCAGTTCTATTAAGTGAACCGCCTGTGGAAATGCCATTTCCACTGGCGGTTGCTTATGTGAACCGCCAGTGGAAATGCATTTCCATTGGCGGTTTTCAAGCAACCGCCAGTGGAAATGCACCATTTCCACTGGCCCCCAGCACAGGCTGGACGCGGCCAGGGACAGCGGGGTGCTGGCTATGACATTTCTGCAGGGTGTAGGATGCAACACGATGGCTGGTGTCATGCTCGGACAGTGGGAAACAAGGATGGACAGGG
Organism: Chrysopogon serrulatus; assembly: GCA_015844335.1. Lineage (NCBI taxonomy): Eukaryota > Viridiplantae > Streptophyta > Magnoliopsida > Poales > Poaceae > Chrysopogon > Chrysopogon serrulatus. Next base: position 32,604 of record JADLZL010007803.1, on the reverse strand, counting down.
GTTTTGGCGCTATGGTGGCTCACCGGCGGTGTCTAGGAGCGAGAAGGGGAGGCTGGTGGTGCTGTATGTAGCGGGGCGTCTGTTCGATGTTGATGGTTGGCGAAGACGTCATGGAACGGGCTTCAACACGGCGTGGTGGGGTGCTGCTGCTACTCGCGGCCACTGTCGGTGTTCGGTACAACATCGGCGAGGCTGGGGTCGCGGTGCAGGAACGTGGTGAGGAGGCATGGTGGCTTGCTGCGTCGTCGTGTCTGGATGGAGAAGGCCGTGGAAAGAGGCAGGGACGACGTCGTGGCGGAGCACGACTGCTGGGACGTGCTGGTGTTGCTACTCATCAAGTCGTCGTCGTTCGGCGTCGGAGCGTCGTGCAGCGGGGCTCGGCTCAGCAGCAAGTCATCGGTGCTCGGCTGGATGCTCGTCAGCGCGACGCGGTCAGGGTGCGCAGCAGCCGGTGCGGCATTCCGTGTGGCGAGCCAGTGGCGCGGTGTGTTGGCGGCCCGGTGCAGGCTCGCCCATCGTGGGCGTGACGCGAGTCCAGGGCACCGAGGTGCTACCGCCCTGCGGTGGTAGCCGGGCGCGACATCGCCGATGGAGTGGTCTGATGGTGCGCCGTGGGCGAAACGCGGTGCAGCGGTGCGGTTGGCGCGGGGCGTGGCGAAAACATCGCGAGGCGGGAGCGTGCGGTGCTACGCACGCGCGCGGCTGCGGCGGATGTGCATGGCTGTGGGCGGCCGGCTGCATGGAGGCGCAGCGCGGCGTGCTGGAGTGCTCGGCAGAGGAAAGGAAGGAAATGGCGGCGGTGGTTTAAGGAAGAAGAAAGGCGTCGGTGGCTTCGGGTTTATATACGCGCGGTGCCTAGGGTTCCAAGGGGGCAGCGACCATCCTAGGCGTCTGTGCCTCAGACAGGACACGCATCGGTGGATCGGGATGGGTGCGTACGGACGCCGAGGTGGGCGCTTTGCACCACACCGCGAACGGCGGCGGCGGCAGGGAGCACTTCGCTCCTTCCACTAGGGTTCCAGGGGCGCTCCTCCACTTGGGCCGTCTGGGCCAGATAGGCCATCGCGGGCCGGAGGGTGGTGCGAGCGGGCCGGTGGGAAAAGGGGGAGAGACGAGGTGGGCTTGGCAGCCTGCTGCTACCACTACGGGCCCTGGCTGTGCAGCTATGGGAAGGTAGCTAGGCCGTGCTACCACTGCTGCTTGCGTGGGCCGGCAGTGTGGAAAGAGGGGAGGCGGGCTGGTTACAGGAGAGGTAGAGGGTGTCCGGTTGGGCTGGCAAAGGGAGGCTGCAGGTGGGCCAGCTGGTGGCTTGAGGGCCAAGAGGGGAGGAGGAGGGTCCTTTTCTATTTGCTATTTATCATTTCTATATTTCCCATTCTCACCTAATGAGCTTGAGAAGAATTCTAAGGATAAAAGTTGAGATAGCATTTCAAGGGATATTTAGAGAAAGTCAATGGGACGAAGAAGGTTTGCTTCCCATTCATGACTAGGATCCGAGAGAGGATTTGTCAGGAGATGGAAATGGATTTAGCTAAAAAGCAAAATGGTTTTCTTTTCCAATCGATGACTCTTGGAAATTCATGACAAGCTTAGAAGAGAATTAATCAGGGGTTTGCTACGGATTTGTGCACTCCGACACGAAACACAAACCCAAAATGAAAACTCCGGCAAGTACCTACAAACAACGCTATATGTGTGCAACAATTTATTTATAAATTGTTCTTGGTTGACTTAGGTTTGATCTACAATCTACATGCTCACATAATTGCAAGAAAAATTTTGAAAGTTCGCATTTTTGGTTTACAAAAAATCTAGGTTGTTACAAATATCAAGTAAATGACGGTCCACATTTAGGAACTGCAAGCGTAGATAACTGGCAATGCCTAGGTGATTGGACCACGATATCCTATACTCCTATAAATCTAAGTCTCACTAAAGGGTTTCCTTCAATCAGATTACTCTATTGTTCAAAAGTGATGTCAGCTGACATCATCAAAGGAGTTACCCCCACAAAGCTCATTTATCTCCCACTAGCTATTTCTTTTGAAATAGAAAAAAAAATTGTAGCACCTAAACCAAGTATCGCAATTAAAATCCAATTGCACCATGGTGTTCTTCGCAATAAACTCTTCAAAACAAGACCCTACATGGATATATTTCAATAATTTTTTTACAAAAATTTAAACCATTTCTAAGCAAAAAACCCGTTTGTAAGCAAAAACTTAGCAAAACTGCATATCACATAGATTACATGTGGTCCTCCGAAACATATATAATTTTATGAAGGAAGACTCCTAGAATTTTGGGAGGAGGGATGACCCTCAGGTATAGCAGGGGTGGTGGTTTGGGTAGATGAGATTTAGGTGATACCTATATATATTTCCACTTGACGACCCACAGCAACGCGAGGGGATTTCATCTAGTTTAAGATATATCCAAGTGCGAAAAGGATATGAAGCCAGAATAGTTGAAAAGCCAGAGATACAAAGGTTGTGGAGATATTACTTACAGCATGCTGAGCCATGTGCTTTGAAACATCCCCTGCAATGAAACAAAAGAAGTTTTGTCATAACAACTTCTTCTCTGATTGCCAGTAAAATATGTCAAAAAAATGCAAGCCTATGATTTCCTTTTAACGAATAAAAACCAATTACACAAATAATTAATTTTAAATTATACCATAATAAATTATGTACATTTTTTACTTTTGATAAATTTATACATTTGACTAAACATTATAACATATCTATATCGATAGTTTAATTGTAAGCTCTACTGAGAAAGTTCAGCAACTTGAGTGTTGTGGGAAAAGTTAAAACAATTGTTTATTTCACTATAATAACTAAGAGTGTAGTCTGGGGACTAGGAATATTTTTAATGATTTTTTAATAGAAGTTATAGACAACACTAGAGGCACTAGAGTTTTAATGAACTTTTGACTAGAAGAATTATAGCAACTAATAAGATTCAAATTTGAAAGACTAAATAAAGATTTATGATGTCATGACACATGTGCTGGAACAAGAGCTCGCATAACTCAAGGTTTGAACTAAACACACATTGAAGATATGAGGAAGCACATGCAAAGAAAAAAAAAACTCTGAATATGAATGGGAAAATGTATGGAATAATTGCAAAATATATCATATATCTATATGAATATTGTGTTAGAAAATGAAAAATAGATAGCGGGTGTAAATATATGCAATTTTGAGTAGTTTTAGGCACATAATTCATTTGTAAAATTTTATTACTTGCTCCTAAAATTCTAGCCCGTATGGGGAGCACGTTTGATGAACTAGTTATTGTCAATTAAGTTAAAGTAAACGTAAGGATTTGAAGTATTTTGCTATCGTTAACTCTTTTAAGTTGTTCATGAGACACCTTTGAAATTATAAAATTGAGTTGACGTAATTAGAAGTTAGGTTTGAAAAATAGGCGGGGTTTATTTGGTGGATTAATCACACTGATGGAAAGTTAATACTAGTATCTAGTGGGGACGGATGCATCAAACAGGGGGCCATGACTAATGGCTTGATTAACAGAAGGATTATCTCCACATACAGCATCAGTACCCTCATAAAAGTATATGTGAAAAATAATTCCTCAACTTACAAACAATTCCTAAATGGATTTCCCATCAATGTCGGCTGCCGTGGTTTAATTTACTCACCAAGAACAGCTTAGGCTACCTCAACCATCACACACCAGTGTCCCTGCAGCTCTGCTTTCCGAGCCTAGCTTACACGATATTCAGTTTTTTCAGAGGCGCAGTACAACTTAATTGACTGTAGCCTAGATATTTAGTCTAGAATAAAAAATTAACCCAAGGTACAAATAGGCCAAATTTATTACTCTCTCTATATCTGAAAGGAGTGGTTCTAAGAATTCGTGTCAGTCAAATTTTTATAAAAAAGAGTAACAATATCTATAACATAAGATGAGTTTATTATGAAAATATATTCTATGGTAAATTTAATAGTACTAATTTAATAAGATAAATCATAACTTTTTTCTAAAAATTAGTCAAAGTTTAAAAGTATGACTTAAAACAACTTCAAAAATCACTCTTTTCAAGAACGGAGGAAGTATGTAGATACTTTGAAAGGCCATTGGCATCCGGACGCTCAAACCTCCCACCAAAGGAGTCCGAAAAAAAGAAAGAAAAAAAACCTCCCACCAAGGAATATATAAAAGTATGAACTCGATCCCTAACTCTCAATTACAACTCAAACCCATTTATAACTAAACCATACCAATATATTCGATACATGCATAATTGACACCTTTTACTTTGTTAGAGCATCTCCTACAGACTAAACATCTCATTTTTCTAAAAGTTTGAGATAAAGGGATCTCAAAATATAGGAGATGGGTGCTGTATCAGTTCCTCTTTATTCCTCTCTTGACACATGGGACCTCCATGTCAGCAGGTTAGTATTTCTCTCTCTTTTCCTTCTCTCCTGTCTTCTCTGACGTTGCGACAGCGCGAGTGCACCCTGACGATGCGTGTGCGTGGAGGACGAGCACGGCCAATAGCGAAGCGATGCGAGAGGCAAGCAGCGCGGCAAGACGACGAGCGGCTGGCACTGAGGCGCCATGGGCGGTGGCCAGCAAGGTGGGCGAGGCCGGCTAACAAATGACCAAAAATATTGGAAATTGTCCTCATGCTAGATGGGTTTTGCTCGAATGCCATCGAGCCTATCATCTTTGCTGGATTAGCCATATGAAACGTTGGTCATCCGCTAATGCTATTAATGTTCATTTAATTAATCACTTTTAGGAAAAGGAGCTCTTTCTCGCTCTCCCTCAAACCATATCCCCAGTTACAATTGAGAGAGGCGAAAGGGAGGCAACCGCTAGCGAGATCATTGTTCCCCTCCACCTCCAGCGGCCTTCGGGCCCTCAGATGTGCGTGGGGATGGTGGCTCTCTGCCCAACAGTGTAGATTAGGTCCTAGTACATCTAGGGTTTGTTGTCCTGGCGGCACCGGTGAGGTGATGGAGGTGGCGCTGCAGTGGGATCCCGTCGACGCTCCACTCCGGCAACGACGGAGAGTACATTTAGGCGGTTCTCCTGACGTGGAGTTCCTGTACAGGAATCTGCATGGTCTGCTGGTCTGTCGTCTCCGGTGGGTGACGTTGCTGGCAGCATGGTTCGTCTGGGTTGTGGAGATGGCTGTGGGTGAAGCGGCATGCTGGAGAATGGATCGAGCTCAAGCTTCGCTCGGCGGCAGTCGACTGCGAGCTTCGATTCATAGTCTGAGGAGCTCGGGGCGGGTCCCCGGCCGATGTTTCTTCATCGACAGAATCGACCCGGCCTCAGCGTTGAGCGACTACTGTGGCTTAATAAAGCTTCTATGCGATGGGGCTCCTCCAGATCTAGACAGTGGCGGGTGCTCCCAACGCCGGATATGGACGGCGGTGGCATTCTCCGCCGAGCACGGTGGCCAAGAACCTTCTTGCGATTTTGTTTTCTCTAGAGGCTTCTGTGCTTCTTCGTTAGAGTAGCTGTTTCGGTTTCCCATTTCTTTGCATCTGTATGTGTTTGTATCTATATACGTTTTCCTTATCTAAGTAATACAGACATGTTTTATAAAAGAAAATCACTTTTAGGAAAAACTTGACATGAGCTTCCAATTTTGCCCTTGATTTCCATTCCTCACTCTTGTTCGAGTGACTCAGTGCCGCTGCCTGCCCGTAGCGCCGCCCCGGCCCCATCTCTGGCGCGACCTACCCACAAGAACACTAGCCTTGGCGCCTCTGCCCTCAGCCCCAGCAATGCCTCTCCAGCTGCTGCTCCTACGCTCTGAACGCGAGGAAAGAGCATTGAGCTACCAAGGAATCCGATTGGGTCAGTTCAACGCTTGTTGTGCCGAGAAAGCTGGCCGGTGCGTGCAGGCTCAATGCTGACGGGTGTTTCTCACGTTCACCGTGGGAGCATCTCCACGTGCGGCTTCGCCAGGGAGCCGCGGGAGCTGGGCAGGGGGCGGCCCGAGGCGGGGGGCGAGGCCTGGCGGTTGCGGGGGCTACACTGCCACCGGGCTTCCGCCCGACGGCGCCCGATCTTCTGCGCGATAAGAGAAGAGTTCATAGGGAGATGAGAGAGGAGGAGATAAGGTAAACAGGTCATAGAGGTAAAACGGTCACAAGTCAAAAGTTGAAGTGAAAATTTTTAAAAGCTAGCATAAATCATGAAATATCATTTTAGTGGGTGTCCAACGCTTTATAAGGGCAATCTGGTGAAGCCCACAAACTTGATGGCATTCGAGTGAAACCTATTTCATTGAATTTTCTCGACAAATGACGGGTGGTAGAAAAACAGCTTGTCGTGGGAAAGGGGATGGGTGGACAATACCTTTGTTTAGGGGAGAGGAAGATTTTGGGAGTTTGAGAAAAAAAAGTTTGGGAAAGAGGATTAGAAAGGGATCTATTGGAGCTAGGGCCTGTTCGTCTGGCTAGTATTGGCTAGTGCTGGCTAGTACTGGCTCCTTGTCGCCACTGTTGGTTGATACTGGCTGGCACTGTAGAAATTGACCAGCCAAACAGGCCCTATTTTTCTTCCTTAATCCCTTTCATAACAGTTTCTAGGGAAAGACTAGGAATTTTCTGGATCCACTGTAGTAGATGCACTTGCCACGCGATTTGTGAGGCGAAAAGCAGCAATCATGCTCCCGGTCCCGGTGGCCGCCGGGGTCCGCCACCCAACTCACAAAGCAGCATCGTCCGGTCCTCAGTCGCAATCTGCTTCCGCTTTGCATCCGATCCGACAATCTTTTTCTGTCTTTCTTTTCTAAATTTCTAGCCCTGATGGCAAGTGCGATGTGGACATTCACTCCTCTTCTCTCTCCGTTCATCTCCATGGGCGTGAGAAGCAAGTGAGCAGTGACCATCGACCGAGCAGTGACCATCGACCGCCGCGCACAACCCGACTAGGGGAGGCTCGTCGCCGACGACGACGCGACCGAGGTAATAAGTATGGCTCGGAATCCTGTTCCTCCTTCTCGTTGGGTTCGACCGCCTGCTGATTTTCTTCATCACCTGCCTCAGATATGCAGGCCTCCTGAAGCTGGACCCCCGAAAAACCCAATTCCTCTTTCTCGTTGGGTTGTAGCCCCGCTGCAGTTGAGTTTAGGTACTTAATCTGCCCAACACACACAATCCAATTCCCTCACACCTCCTCCCGCTTTCCTCCCCTGGTCATTTTTTTTTTCAATGACCATCTCACGTTTTTCTGTCAATCCTAGAATTTCTTCATGACCAATTCACATTTCTCTCTCTCTCTCTTTTTTTTTTTCTTTTGTCAATCCCGGAGCGTCAAGCATACTGATCAAAGGCCTCCTCCATCTCTTTCACAAGAAGAAGAATAATAAGAAGAAGAACAAGAAGAAGAAGCCCACCCTCATCTGGCGGCATCAAAGTGTCATACTGTCGTTGCTCTACTGCTGCTACTGTGTATGTCCTCCTTCACCTGGCATGCAAATTAATTTTCCATTTTATTTTCGCGGTGATCGGTCTATTTTCCCACATCCAAACGACTTTCTGTGTTACCCATATAAGATGCTAAAAGAATTTCTCACACGTTGCTATGGGAATTTGTTAAATAAATCACTAACTCTCCCGCTTGTTTCATACACAGCAAAAGGGCATAAAAAGGAGATGAAAGGAAAAAAAAAAAACGCAAAAAAGAGTGTTACAAAGTTTCTCTTCGTGTATGTGTATGTATATTAAAAATTGTTTACACTAATCCAAGATCGCGGGCCACATCACCTGCTGCAGAGCGGCCGGGCCGCATCACAGCGTGAGGTATGACGACGGGACTGTGGGTCTCCTCAACAACCGCGGGTTCGGTCTCTCCTATAGGGCTTCCATGCCTACGCCTTCTCTATCCTCATCCTCCAGCAGCTGAATGTACGCCTAGAGGCCATGTAGGGCATCTGAAGCAGCAGTGTTCGCGGCCACCTTGTAAATTTATACAACTTCTCGTATCTTGTCGGCGTGCAGTGAGGTGAGACCACGACATGGATGGAATCCTGCTAGATGCCTGTGCCGGTGGAGGTGAGAGTGGCCACAGTTGAGGTCGTTGGTGTAGGGCAATGGAAGAGATGATAAATACTATTCCTATCATTTTCCTATTAATAGTGATCCATGATTGATGTGTTACTGTGGCGCTCCCCCTGCAAATGAAGCGGTGAGAAAAATGAGGGGTCAGGGGGAAGCCAGAAGGCAGGCCGCATGGTGGCGAAGCCAGCCAAAAATAGCGTCAGTGTTTACTACTAAAATGACAGAATTAAGCTCGACATCCAATAGTTTTATTAAGAAATTGCAAATTTCATTGGGGTCGACAGACACCCCCCCCCAACCCCCCCCCTCAAATGGCTTGGCTCCGCTCCTGATGCCGCATGCTGTAGGTTGAGAACACCAGGAATCATCATTTAACATGGGGGAAGCACATGCGTTAGTGGGAGCCTGGCATGCATGTGGTGTACATAGAGGAGTAGCATGAGCTAGCTAATTAATGGGATATGAAACAAAAGGCTGCACAACTTAACAATTAGTTTCATGCGAGGAAGCGGATTGTTGCTGAATGTTTAGTGGATTGAATGCTTCAGTTTCTACAGAAGATGACATGGATTGCTTTTCTATAGTGGATGACGTGGATTGCCGTGGGATAAGATAGAATAATTAGTGGGGGTTATCTTTATAAGAGATATATATTTGTCTTCCAGAAAAGCGGATACAGACAACATTTGTCCATTCAGTTCGAAACATACATGGAATATAATTCGCAAACCATTCATGTTGTCACACGTCCAATCCGAGGTGACTTCCCCTTAGGCCCCTTTGGATTGCGGGAAATTTTCCTGTTTCCTGTTTTTTCCCATAAAGCACCCTTAGTAGCATATGTAAGCGTCTAGAAAGAAAGGAAATGTATGTTGATTAAGATGTAACTATATACTATGAGCAATAAAACTGGAAGTGAAATTGTTAACTTAAAATTAACACTACCAAAGATAAAAAGTTGTCAACAGACCAAGCAAGTCATTGTAGTATCTCTTTATTACGAATCCTGCACCAAAAGAGGCCCAACGAGCGTGGCCACGTCGCCGGCTGTTCCTGGACGAGCGCGCGGACGGCCTAGATCGGGCGAGCCTCAGTCGTTTTGCAAAAAAGCCCTCGAACTATATAGAAATCAACCCGCAGTCCAAGTCTCCTCTCAGATTTTTTTGCAAAAAAGCCCTCGATCTTTAACGAAATCAACCCGCACTCCAGCCCAGGCCTCCTCCCGTGGGTGGGCCTTCTTTATGGGCCGGCCTTCCTCCCCACTCGGGCCTTTTTATGGCAGAAACTGGGCCTCAGTGGACCAAATTTGGCCCAACTTCATTTTTCTATTTTCTGAATTTAATATTTATCTAAATCAGCTAAAATTTTATAAAAATCATAACAAATCAAATAAAAATCTGAAAAACACCAAACCAGATTTGTTAAACTCTCTACAACTAGCACTTCACGCTAAACACATAACATCTTATATTTTAGTGTAATTTTATTGCTATAAATGTAGATCTAGATTCCTCAAGAGTTTTTTTTTAAATAATCAATAGAGTCATTTTCTTTATTGAAATTGCTATCAAATTTTTATGATACCTTACCCATACCATGCATAAAATAAAACGCTTGACTGATCTTACTTGCTTTACGATCCAAAAAAAACCTTTGCCTACACATAAATATTACCCTACATATTAACCATTTCTTTCTCCATAATAAATATAGCCAACAAAATATGATAATTCCATTTCGATGCCTAAGATAATATATTACTTAAATAATATAAGTTTCCAAAATATATATGAAATGCAACAACGCTGCAAATCATGACACCTATGCGAAAATAACAAAGCGACGAATTTGCCTTACCTATGTTGCTTAAAAAAATATGCACCTTTCTGTACACAATTATTACCCTACGTATGAAATAAAATCTATATCAACTACAATACTATGACAATGAAATATAGGCTCCAAGCGGCAACGCCGCGTGCCTTTCTAGTAGTGGTGAGTATTCCCGCCTGTCACGCGGGCGACCCGGGTTGGATCCCTGGCAGTGGCGACCATTCTTTTTTCATTCTCTCTCTTTTCTTTTAAAGCATAAGGAAAAAAAAAAGCCTCAGCTTTTGTGTACGATTCTTGTCTGGGCCACTCTGCCTGCCTATGGTTTCACGGACTGGGCCTATCCGCTAGTGGGCTAGCTGCCAATTCGCTGGACATGGCCCACATAGAAGCGAAGGCCAGCTTGAATACATTGGCCGTTTCGTCGTCGCAGTAATAAAACTAAAAAGAAAATGAACACCGACCACAGTAAATCTTTCTCAAGGATCCCACGTCCATAAAAAGTGCACATTCAAAACCAAATACTCCAAGTTGTTTTAAAAAGAACAAATACAGTTGTGGACTTGTGGTGCTAATAAATTTTTTTTTGTGTGTTTTACTGATTTCTAGCGTAACTAAAGGGGAGCTGAAGTGTTTTGGACTGATCCGTTCCTATTTTTACAGCCTTATTGTAGCTCTGCGTTTCCGAACACCTTCGGTGTCTAAGAACTTCGCTCTAAGGAAAAGACAAAATTGGAGGACGACTTTCTTCTGAAGCACCCAGGGTACTCCAATTTTTGGAGTTTTACTCCCACATAGAATTAAGGGGTAATAATCCACCTTAGCACTCATTAATGATCTATACCGGTTCACTTTCCCGTCTGTTGGACTCCCCCAAACACCATTAATTTTTCATGAGTTGGCAATGGGTCCAATGCCATAATGTCTCGAGATTCAGCATGGACTAGCAACTCATCAAAACCTGGTTCCAGCATTGAGAGCACTCCCAATACAGAAACTATCCTCTCCAATGTATAATTTTAGTAGTAGTTTCTATAGAGAAAAAAATTTACTACACAGCACAAACAATGCAGATCAGTTGTGGCATAGTTACCCTGTGATCCAAACCTACAGCAACTCATCAACAACGTCACGTTCCACATGCACTGCTCTTCCTAATCGAGTCACTGTGGACGAATTTTGGCGATTTAGGCCTTGTTTAGATGTGGGGAAGAGAGAGATTGAATAGTCCTGTAGCAGTTCGTTTGTATTTGGTAAATATTGTCTAATCGTGGTCCAACTAGGCTCAAAAGATTCGTCTCGTGATTTACAATCAAACCATGTAATTAGTTATTTTTTTTACTAACATTTAATGCTCCATATATAGGGTAGAAATTGATGTGATGGAGAGAGATTGAAAAGTCCTGTAGCATTTCGTTTGTATGTGGCAAATATTGTCCAATCGTGGCCCAATTAGGCTCAAAAGATTCGTCTCGTGATGTACAACTAAACTGTGTAATTAGTTATTTTTTATACTTATATTTAATACTCTTTACATGCGGGTACAAATTGATATGATGGAGAGAGAGTGAAAAAACTTGGAAGTTGGAGGGGGAAGTGAACAAGGCCTTAGAGCTGGAAACAACAATATGTGGGAGTGAGGGAGGCGGAGGGATTGTGAGCGTGGTGAGGGCAAGCGGCCGCACGCTCTCCTTGCACAGGACTCAATCGCTGGGAGCATGCACTGAAAGGGGAGAACCAGAGCGTGCACATGGGAGGAGCTCAGCACTACTGGAATCAGGGCCTTTGCCGAGTACCTGAAGCACTCGGCAAAGGGGAAAAAACCATTGGCAAACCCTTTGCCGAGTGTACCTCTCGGCAAAGGCCTATCGGGAAACAAGCAATCGGCAAAGGGTCCTTTGCAGAGAGCTTTTTTTTGGGCACTCGGCAAAGGGTTTACCGGGGGGTCCAACCTGGCTCTCGGTAAAGAAAAGTAGCCCTTAACGCCGCCACATCTTAACGGGGACTTTGCCGAGCGCCCCCACGCTAGCACTCGGCAAACAATTTTTATTTTTTTGGGAAAATCTTTGTCGAGATATTCCTCCCAGGCACTCGGCAAAGAATTCTATTTTTTTTTAGAAAATCTTTGCCGAGAGTCCCCCTCCCAGGCACTCGGTAAAGAATATTTTTTTTGGAAAATCTTTGCCGAGAGTTCCCCTCCCTGGCACTCGGCAAACCTGCCCTTTTTGCTGAGTGCTATGATCTTTGCACTCGGCAAAGCTGGGAATATGGCTTTCTGGTATCCAGCTTTGTGGAGTGTTATGATCATTGCACTCGGCAAAGGCCGCCTTTGCCGATGGTTACGCTCGGCAAACTGGATAAAAATGTTTTTTCGATTTTTTTGCATTTCATCAGGACAAACATAATATATATATCATACATATGACACATATATCACATATATCTCACATCCATAGCACATATATCACATCGCACATTTATCCATCACAAATATCACATCCACAGCACATATATCATATCCACATATGACAAAGTCCATCACAAATCCATCACAATCTCATACAAAGTAGCTCAAGTCCATCACAAATTCATAAATATCTCAAGCGCATCACAGCGAGACAAGTGTATTATTAAAAGCAGAAATAAATGGCCAACTCACTGTCCTCCCTGCCAACCTAGCCACCCTAGCTATGGTGAGTTCGTAGACCAAGCTGGGTTGTTCGAACCCACCGACGGAGGCTACACAAAAGAGACAGCGAGTTAGTGTGTGTGATGAGCAAAGAGCAAGCGAAAGCAATAAACATTTATACTTACTGGAGTTGCAAAAACAGAAGGCTGAGGCGAAGGTGGTGGAGCGAATAGCGTCGGTGGGATCTCTATCCCCGAACATGCCCCCATCTGGGAGACGAACTGGATGAGATCCGCCATCTTCTTCTCTGCGGCCTCCAGCTGGGCCTTCTCGGCATCGACCGGGCCTCCATCGCCTCGTGCCTCTCCAGCATCGCCTCATGTTGCCTCCTTTCTTCTTCCAGCTTGGCCTGTAATAATGCAAAGGAGATGTTAGAATAATCGAAACGTAATCAATTTAAGGTTAATACAACAGGAATAACCTCGAGTGCTTGGTAAGCGAGGTGTCCAGTGGCCGTGGGCGTATGGGCACGCTTGCGCCCGTGCTCTGTGCTTGGAGCTGGGAGAGAGTGGGAGTCGAGGCCATGTTGATGACGCCGTCGCCCATCCAGTACCGCCCATGCTTCTTTTCTTCCCCTACCCTCATGATGATCTCTAGGTCAAGGTCCTGGGTGCTCGGATCGTGCTCTTCGCTGTGTATCGACCTCGCCACGGCCGTGTAATCGCTGAGGCGGCTGTGCATGCTCGCATTGTTGTACGCCTCGGGTGGGTCGTCCGGGTTGTACGAGACGTCGGACGTCGCCTTGCCCTTGTGCGCCATAGCATATGCCATGAATGTGGGGCAAGGCTAGCCACCATGTGCTACCGACTGCAAGAAACAGAGTAAGATGGTTATAGAGCAGGGAGAATCACGAGTTAGACCAGATCAACGATTTCGATTACCCAAGCTTGTGCGTATCCGGCGAGGTTGCGGTTGCCTTGATGGTGCGTTATACCGGTCATCATCAAACGGCGCTCCCGGGCAGCGCTGTGGGCCTCCTCCCACTCGGGACCACACCACTTGTCCACGATCCGCTCCCAACAGCGGAGTCATCTGCACTTAACAATTTGACATATAAGTAGATCAAAGTAGGCCTATGTAAACTCAAAGGTAATGTTCTTTATATACTGCGATGTACTGGTCCCGGGTTAGCGCCATCGTCCTCGCTTGTGTTTTGTTAACCTTCTGCCCAAGGATGCTGCCGTAGTAAGTGACGACAGCCTGGAGGCGCGCCTCGTAGTGCAAGTCCACGACGAGCTTCTTGCAAGACCTGGTAGCCACGGCATTGGCCCTTGCCTCGTATCTCTTCTCATATTTGAAATAAGCCTACACACATACGTGATGGATCCATTCAATGTCTTAAGAAAAGTGCAATGAATGTGATGAATTGAGCTTACTAGTACTGCGTGAAAGACTTACCCAGAACTCCCACAAGATCCGCGCCGCCTTGGTGCCGGCACTTAGATCTGTGGCAACGGCGTAGTGGTCAAGGTCCAGGGAGGCTCGTGCTTCCCAGTGTACATAACCAAGCCAGGGTAGTACTGCCTACAAAGGAGACCCAAGATGCCATTCGGCGAGCATGCGTGACCAGCACCCTAAGTCACAACCGTCCAGTTCCTCAAAAGTGATTAAGCAATAGCATTAGTTTGTAATTCAACTTTCAATATATCATATGAAGTAGTAATACCATGAAAAGTTACTTACTTTTGCCCCTCGGGGTGAATCATCGGCCGGTGGGTAGGGTGCGGTACTAGAGGAACCAGAGGAAGCAGAACCAGCACCCATCGCGTCCTCCTCCTCCAACTCCTCGTCCCCCTCCTGCTCCCCCTCGTCCGTCTGGGGAGCTAGCACCTCCTCCTCATCCCCGGCCTGCTCCTCCTCGTCCTCCTCCTCATGCAGCATGGGAGGAGATGGCTCCCTCGTACGCCTGCTCCTCCCCCTCCTCCTGTTGGATGTCCCCAGAGCTGCAGCCGACACTGCAGCTCGTGTCCGGCTATACAATGCGGCCAGGTTCATCGACCGGTTGCCCACCATCTTCGATGAAGCACTTGCATTTGACAAGAATAAACAAGATAAAATTAGAAAGGGAGGCTAAATAAATAAAACACAATTAGAAAATAATATGCATGTATTAGAAAATATAATTACAACATAAACAAGATAAAATACATAGTATTACATGTATTAGACATAATCTTCATGATCAAAATTAGCTAGATCATAAGTCTCATCGTTACTATCAACCATGTCAAAATAATCAACCCCATTCAAGGGAGGAATGTTGTCTTCATTGTCATTGCCTAAACGAATTCGCTCAAGTATTTGTAGGTCTCTCATATTTTGAACCTCATCTCCATCGTCCTCGTCATCAACCATTTCTATGTCAACTTCTATTTCTATCGCTTTGGTCAAGTCTATTTCGAACCTCCCTTCTAGCCCTTCTTTCTGAAAGAACTCTCCCTTGTATGTGTTTGGGTTAAAGTTATAATCTTCATCATTTGGGATAGGTAATTTACCGTGTGGTGATACCTTGTGCATAATATCCCAACCCTTCAGCTGCTCGTTGCTTTGGCACGCATAAGAGAGATAATAAACTTGCATCGCCTGTTGGACCACAACATAGACATCGTCTCCTGATAGGACGGTATCCTGTCGAATTTCGACTAGACCAAGATTAGAATGGGTCCGTCTCGTTTCTGTAGGATCAAACCAGTGGCATTTAAATATGACAGGATTAAGTGGTCTAGAACCATAAAAATTGAGTTCGTATATATCTTCAACTTTTCTATAATACTCGACCCCATCATGGCCGAGCGCAAAAACTTCCGTACTTCTTGTTCTTCGATTCGGGTGACCCTGCTCGTAGCCTGTTGTGTGGAAGCAATATCCATTCACATCATAATCATTAAATGACTTGACCCCAAAGCCAAAGCCATCGATAACCTATCTCAACTCGGGAGTCATAGTTGTATCCCTTTAGGCCTGCAAGCCAAAGCCACGTAGGAAATGTCGACATATTATTCGCACATCAATGCATGCAACTCAGAATATGAAACTAAGTACGAGCTAAATTGGACGGTACCTTCTGCTTGAACCAAAAAATGAATTTAGGGTTTCCACTTCCCGCATGCTTTCTAAGAAGGGCATCCACTTCCTGCGGGCTAGGATCGCTTGACTGACACCAGTATTCATGAAGAAATTCCCTATAGCAATGAGAATATAGGGGTTACATGTAAGAAATACTGACGATATATGGAACAAGTTCGTTGAGAATTTACATGATGTACGGCTCCACTTCGTCAAGGTTGGTCAACACATATAGCATGACAGTGCGCCACTCTTCATATTGCAAGATCTTGGTTGTCGATCCACTTGCATTTCCGAGTTGCCCTCGGAAAAGGCTAAGGTTCAACTCATTTCCACCATCATTATAATGAGGCGTTGGATTATGCATGTTAGGGAGGTTGTCACTATAATATGTTGTTGTAAAATTAGACACCTTCTCGAGGATGTATGCCTCAGCAAAGAAAGCCTTAATTTTGCATTTGTTTCTATATTTCTTTCAAAGAACCTTTAGACCTCTCTCGACTGGATAGCACCAACAGAACTTCATGGGCCCCTCATTCGTGCCTCGTACGGGAGGTGCAAAATCAGATGCTGCATCGGATTGAAGAAGCCCGATGGAAATATCTTCTCTAGCTTACAGAGCAAAACGGGTGCCATTTTTTCTAGGTCTGCAATCACGGTCCGAGATAACTCCTTGACACAAAGCTAGCGGAAGAAATAGCTCAACTCTGCCAAGACTAGCCAAACATACTCAAGGAAATAGCCTCGAACCATCGCTGGAAGAAGGCGCTCAATCCAGATGTGGTAGTCATGACTCTTCATCCCTAAGACTCGCATAGTATTTAAGTTCACTCCTCTCCTCAGATTAGCTGCGTATCCATCGGGGAACATTATCGTCTAGATCCATTCTAGTACTTCCCTCCTTTGTGGCCTTTTCAACACAAATTTGGCCGAAGGCCTTGTCCATGTCTTGCTGCGACTAGGAGGCTTCATCTCTTGCTTTGGTCTATTGTATAACATTGCCAGATTTACTCTAGCCTTAATGTTGTCCTTTATCTTATCAGGAATGTCCATGATTATTCTCTAGAGTGCTTCGGCGATATTTTTTAGTGTGCATTACATCAATATTGTGTGGAAGGAGATGGTCATCAAAATAGGGAAGCTGAGTCAAGCCCAACTTATGCATTTACATATGTTGCAGACTATACCCCACAAACCCATCACATTCATCGTTGACCACCAGAGCATCTATCTTTTCATGAACCACAGCACCAGTCAACATCTAGGGTGCAGGGTCCATCACCACGAGCCCTTTCGTGAAGTTCTTGATGTCTCGTTTGAATGGATGATCGAGGGGGAAGGAACTGTCGGTGCAGGTCAAATGCCAAAAATTTTCCACCCTTTTTCAACCAAATGAACCTCAAAGCTTCCTTGCATACTGGATAAGGAAACTTCTCATGAACACACCAGACGCAGAATATGCCATACGCTAGAAAGTCATGTAGAGAGTAATAGTACCAAACATGCATTTTGAAGTTCCTCTTTGTAGCACGGTCGTATGTCCATACCCCTTGATTCCAAGCAAGGGCTAATTCATCAATGACGGGCTCCATGAACACACCCATATGATTTACCGGGTGTCTAGGAATGATCAGCGACAATAACATGTTCTGTCGTTGCATGCATACTCCGGGGGAGAGATTGAGGGGGATCACGGACACAGGCCAACATGAGTAGGAGGCAGCCATCATTCCATATGGATTGAACCCATCCGTTGCAAGTGCAACACGAAAATTACAGGCCTCTTTAGCTTTCTCATGATGAATACATCAAAGTGGATCCACGCTTTACCATGGGATGCATACACCATCTTGTCAGGATTGTATCGTTTGCCATATTTATGCTATGTCATATGTTTTATGGATTCCTCATTCACTTATAGCCGTTGGATCCTTGGTATGAAAGGGATGTACCATAGGATTGACACGAGGATGTCAAGCTACCTCTTCTGGCCGTCGGTAGAGTCTACCTCCAGAAACCTAGAGGATTCACACATCGGGTAGTACTTTGCTTCTGCATGTTCTTTTCTGAATAGAACGCATCCCTTTGAACATGCATGTATCTGCTCATACGGCATCTTAAGGGCACAAAAGGAGTTTCTGCAACTCGTACGTGCTCTTCGGTAGAATGTGACCCTCTGGAAGCAAGCTGCCAATAACTGTTAGCATACTATCGAAGGCGTCTCGACTCAGACTAAGCTGAGACTTTAACGCCATTAGACAGCTAATGCCATCTAACTGAGAGACCTTTGTATGGCCGTGAAGGGGTTTCTGTGTAGAACAAAATATATCGTAGAATGTCTTTGCGGTGGCCTCTGGCTCCTCCTCCTCATCCGTACATCCATCACCGAACTGTGCTTGATGAGTCATCTAACATGTCTACTACCCCAGCATTGGCATCAAATTCCTCGACACGTGCTCTCATTCCTCTCTCATACGATGGGCTTCACCATGGTGGACCCATTGGGTATAGTCCGGGGTAAACCCATACTTCACAAGGTGTTTACCCATGGTGTCCTTGCATTGCCTTTTTCTATTAGCACATCTGCTGCAGGGACACACAACCCAACTCGCTCCTTTAGTAGCCTCGCTGAATGCTTGGTCCAAGAAGGAATTAGTCTTGATGATCCAGTCATTTGTGTAATCACTCTCACTTGGGCGGCCCATATACATCCACTCATGATTATCCATCTTCTAATATATACATTAGCGGCAAACATAAAAATCAAGTATACCTATATCGGCCTCCTACTCTCTAGTAGGTGAGGATATGTCCTAATCCCACCCGTGGATGCTATGTTGGGGTTAGTTTCTATGGTCTACTCTGATCGGAGACGGAATTTCGGCAGCACCTTCCCGCTGTTCTCCAGATACACGTCCTGATAGGGAGAACGTGTATCCAAAGAACAACAGGGAGGTGATGCCAAAACTCAGTCTCCGATCGGAGCAGACCATGAAAACCAACCCTAACACAGCATCCGAGGGCTGTCCAATAAACATGGACAATTTGAAAGAGATACGGTTTTTGATATGCAAAGATCTGCATACCTCCAGCCGTATCTCTTTCAAATGGGAGACGCCTAACTAGGTGACGTGACCTACAACCCTGATACGGAAAGAGGGGTTATATCTTAGGTGGCGGTGCAGTCAGGCTAGTGGTGCCATGGCGAGTCGGTGCAGTGGCGAGGCGACGCGGTGTAGGCAGACCCGCAATGGCGATAAAGACGATCGGTGTCGATGAGGATCTCCGGCTCAGCTCCTATAGGCCCCTCTTTGAAAAAAATAAAATAAACGGGCTCAATTCAAAATTTTGGCAGAACCTTCCCTACATGGTGAGGTTTCCAGAACCTACAACATAGAAGGGCTCGATGACCGACGACCACACGCAACGGCTCGATGGCTGTAGAACACAGCCACATCACCATACCACAACCTCCACAACACCACCACACCACAACCTCCACCACAACGCCACCATACCACCACCACACCCCCACCACCACCACCACACGACAACCACCACCACACCACCACCACAACATCACCATATTATAATTACTACTCGAGTCGATGCACGAATTTCAGTCGGGCGGCGCCTAGGGGCGGGCGCGGGGCTGGGGCCGGAGGCTGCGAGCCGGCCGGGCGGCGAGGGAGAGGGAGGCCGGGACGACGACGGCGCGGCACGGCAGCGGTAGAAGCGGCCGGGGACGAGAGCTGTGCGGTGTGCGTGTGTGTGAGCCGCGGAGCTGGGCAGTGGATAAGTATGGGCGCCCCCTTTGTGGAGTGCCTGCGATCCGGCACACGGCAAAGAAAGTATTTTTAAAAAACAAATTCTTTGCCGAGTGCCCACCCGGTCTGGGACTCGGCAAAGCCTCTATTTTTAGTTTTAAAAAGTATCCAGACGTATTTTACAAGCCAAAATTTTAAAAAATATTTTGCTGAGTGTCCTCACATGGCACTCGGCAAAAAGCCCACCAAAAATAATAAAATCTTTGCCGAGAGCCCACAACTAGGCACTCGGCAAACCTCCTTTGCCGAGGGCCAACCCTGGTACACTCGGCAAAGCAATATTTAAAAAATAATTAACAAATAACATACGATTTTAAAAAATTATCAAATTTTTGGCAAGAGCCCTTTTATTTTGTCTATTACTCATGAAAAAAGTTTAGACATTAAAATCGACCGTGACAAAGACTTGAACTATGAATCTTGTCGGTTCCTTTAGAAGTATATGAAACTTCTTCAGAGATTGTTGGATTTGAACGCAACATATGTGACAACTTGCATGAAACATTGTTAATATTTTATCACAGCCTCGACGCATGAAATAATGACAAGGTGAGAAGTTTCATAATTTTTGAAATTTATTTGCTTTTTATAGAATTAAAAAATAATGAGCCCGCAAGTGGGTCATCAGGTTTCGTGACCAAGATGTTTAAAATTTAGGGTCTTATTCTGAATACACCCCTACAATACCCTAAATAACATTAATATCATTTTTTGAATCACTAAGTTCTATTATTGGATGCACGTGTAGTTTAAATTTGTATTTTTTGAAAAAATTCAATTAAACAATATTAATTAACTAAATATGGAAAAAAGCTACAAAAATGCGCCCAATTCTAACATGGGGTACCTAGAACTGTAGAAGGGCTGCACAAAAATTTTGGTAGCCAAAAGTGGAAAAAAAATAATTTTGCCGAGTGCTGTGGCTTGGCCCTCGGCAAAGGTACCTGTTTGCCGAGTACTGTGGCCTGGCGCTTAGCAAAGAAGTGAGTTTGCCGAGAGTCTGATGGCTAACGGCTGGCACTCAGCAAAGACTAACGATGGCTGGCTACCGTCAACTAGTGCAGACGTTGCCGAGCGTTCCCGCTCGGCAAAGGGGCACTTTGCCGAGTGTCGCCCTTTGCCGAGGGCTTGACTCTCCCCAAAGAATATTTTGCCTAGTGTTATCTTTTGCCGAGTGCAACACTCGGCAAAAAGCCTCTTTACCGAGTGTCCGATATAATGCTCTTGGCAAATGTTTAGGCACTCGGCAAAGTCCTGCATTTGGGTAGTGCAGGGACGGAGTTGATGCCTGTCCACGATCAGAGGAGGCCGAAAGACGGCTCGATGCCTCGGTCCGTGGCGGCCGGGCAGGCCGTGGTGGACCTGTAGGCCAATGGCGTGCCATGGTGGTGCCGAACCCGTTGAGGAGGTGTCCGCGGCATCGTAGATCCGAGGGGGCGAAACTGGACGACGGCGCGCCGCACCACCGTCGCTGTCGAACGTCACCGGCGGCTGACCACCCTCGCCGGGCTCACGCAGGACGGGACAATGAACTGCGTCACGAGATCCAGAGGAAGGCGGTAGAAACTACGCTGGCTTCTCCCATCGCGGTCGGCAGTGGTTTCTTGGCCCTCGATATATGTGAGAAACAGTTTCTTGATTTTCTTCCCTCTCTCTTCAATAAATAGTATGCCTAAATAGTATGCCACATCAGCAAATTATTTACATGGTAGATATCTACTCCCTCCATACTCATAAAACTTAACGTTTTGAATAAGCTTTGAGTTAAACATTAGAAACATAAACTATCAATAATTTTTAAAATATTTTGTTTGAAAAGGTGAAACTTATATGTATAGATTCATCTTGAAACC
Source organism: Chrysopogon serrulatus (assembly GCA_015844335.1). Taxonomy (NCBI): domain Eukaryota; kingdom Viridiplantae; phylum Streptophyta; class Magnoliopsida; order Poales; family Poaceae; genus Chrysopogon; species Chrysopogon serrulatus. The sequence continues at coordinate 11,276 of JADLZL010007803.1, read as the reverse complement.
TATTTTTATAAAAAAGTAATTTTATTTTTAGTTTTTTATATATTTTAATAAAAACAATGAATAAAATTAGATCTTAAAGACCGTATCCTTGTCCAAAACATCAAGTTTAGTGAGTATGGAGTAGCATAGAAACTATCATAGTTTCTGAGTTAGGAGTGCCCTGAGCTCTGAGCCTGCGCCGGAACCCAACCCGTCTGCTCAAATTCTCCGCCTCCTTGGTTTCCGCGCATGGTGTGCGGCGGCCGGCGGCCGGCCGCCGCTTCAGCTTCAGCTTCCTCCCGCGCTGCGCTCTCCTTCCTCCTTTTTTTTTATATATATAAATGCTTCCATCCGCTAGCTCTCCTCCGCGTGTGCCGAGACCGGGATCCCAAGAGGCAGGAGTCGAAGCAGCTAGCCAGGATCCAGGTGGAGGCGCATGGAGAGAGACGACCTCGAGCTCGCTGCCGCTGCCGTCGTTGCCGCGCCGGAGGCCGCCGCCGCCGCTGCCGCTGCTTCAGGTTCATGTACTACATTACATAACTAAAAGATCAAGATCAAGTTCATTCGTGCGATTTGATGATAATCAATGCATCGATCGATTTATTTTCGTCTTGCGCACGGCCAAATGCAGATGGCGATGAGGGCACGCTGGATCTACGAGAGGTGGTGAAGAAGACCAAGACGATGACGATGACGGATGAACAAGTGACTGGCGTTGAAAAGAAGGAGGACGAAGGTGGTCGCCGCCGCCGCCAAATATATCATGAGAAGAAGAAAGCTGCTGCTGACAGTGACAGCAAGGTTCCAGACATCAGTCTAGTAGTAGCACAGACGACGACGAGGAAGAAGAAGAAGCTTCTCGTTCTGGATCTCAATGGCTTGCTCGCCGACATTAACCAAGACTCTCGCAACGCCCATCTGGCGCATGGGAGGATCAGAGGCAAACTAGGTAAAGTTCGTGGCACTGGGATGGGCATCCCCATCTTCTTCTATCTATCTTCTAGTCTTTGTCCTAGCTTTGCTATACACTATGCTGTAATGTAATGTAATACATACATCCGATCCTGATTGCTTGCTAACTTCAAGTTAAATGTATTCTGTATATATGATTTTGTATCTTGTGGTACGTACGTGCGTGGGTGACTGGGTGCCACGCAGTCTTCAAAAGGCCTTTCTGCGACGACTTCCTGAGGTTCTGCTTCCACAACTTTGAGCTCGGGGTGTGGTCTTCAAGACTGAGGTGCTAATGAAATCTCTCTCTCTCTCTCTCTCCATTTTGTATCTTTTACTCATCACTACTGCTGTGTAGTAATTAACTTGACAATTCTTTTAATCCTTTGTAACCCCTCTCCCCTCTACTCCGGCGATCCAGAGTTAACGTCGATGCAGCTGTTGATATCCTCATGAAAGATTTCAAGCATCGCCTGTTGTTCTGTTGGGTAAGCATAGTGGAGAACTGATCCATGCGTGTCAGCATCGTTTCTTTTTTGTCTGAAAATTTGTTAGTACATGTTTAAATCTTTATTATATACACAGTGCTCCGATCCGTATATATATAATGATTGGCCAACGTAGTAACGGTATAAAAAAGCATTGATATTTGATATCTCTATATATATGTCGTTTGTTCCGGCCGGTTTGCTTGGTGGCCACCGCAGGACGCATCTAAGTGCACTGCTACTGGATTGTACACTCTTGAAAACAAGAACAAGCCGTTGGTGCTCAAGGAACTGAAGAAACTCTGGAGCAAAGAGGAGGCTGATGGTCTTCCCTATCAGCAGGGGGAGTTCTCACCCTCAAACACTCTCCTCGTGGATGATGCCCCCTACAAAGCTCTGCGCAATCCGGTATTATACACCGCCCACCTCTTCCTTTGTCGTCTGTAGTAATTCGCTGGTTGATTTATGTAATAATTCGCACTAGCAAATCTCCTCCTGATGTTTCCTGCAGCCGCACACTGCCATTTTTCCTTGCTCCTACAGCTACAAGAACAACAAGGATGATGCGTCATTGGGTAGTTACGCTAGCTAGCTTCGACAGTCTGCCACCTATGCAAGTTATACATTACGTTCTGTTTAGTGAATGTGTTTATGGATTAATTAACATGTCTCCCATTCCATGAACGTACAGGACCCGGTGGAGATCTTCGCCTGTACCTGGAGAGCCTTGCCACAGCAGACGACGTTCCTCGTTTCGTCAGGGAGCACCCTTTTGGTCAGCCTCCCATCACGCAGACTGACCCCAACTGGAACTTCTACAAGCAAATACTACTACTCGAGAAGAAAGAGGAAGTAATCACTGAGGATGCTTTTGAAATTTGAAGAAAAGGTGGACGTACCAGCAAGAAGGCAGCAGCAGTGTCGAGTTCCCCAGTATTTTAATCTCGACATTTTAATTAATCACTGATGTACTAATATATCTTATTCCTGCTTACCCTTAAGTATGGTCGATCGGCAGTCTGAATTGCAGTCACGTTTTGTTTCCATTGGCTATATATGACAAAATGAGATGCCGGCATTCAGCTTTTTTCAGTACTTTTTACTGCCTTATTTATGTACTATATTTCATTCAAAAAACGAACTATGTGCTCCAAATGTTTTTCCTTTTTATTAGAATTAGGAAAAAAATTCCATGCTTTTCTTGTAAAATAATAGCGAAGCCCACAACGGCCCATGCACAAATCTCCTAGTTTGAGGATAAAGCCCTTGATTCCCAGAATGCAACCACACCACGGGCCATGGCTCAACCCATATGAAAAACCGAGTAGATATTGATTCAGCTTAAGGCCTCCTTTGGAAGCAAAGGAATGGAAAAAATATAGGATAGGAAAACCATAGGAATACTATAGGAATACAAGTACAAAACAAAGGATTTTAAAACCATAGGAATTTTGTACAATGGGTGTTTGGATAAACCGTATAGGAAAGTATAGGAAACAACCGTGCATCGTGCATCGGTTCGTTAGAGAAAATAGCTATGATTATCTCCAAAAAATATAAAATGCTCTAAGCCAACCGTGAACCTGTGACCTTATCTATTCCTTTCCTTCCCCTTTCTGACGCATGTATCTCGGCTCTCTCTCCTCACTTGCCGCTGGTCCTGCTCCCGTAGATGGATGCCGCTCATCCTGCGGCCAGGCAGCAGCGTTTGGAGGCCCGAGCCTCGTCCTGCCGCGCTGCCATCGAGCGAAATCCTCCCAGACTCGGAGGAGAAGCTAGAGCGTTGCATGCCACGTAGGGTGAGGTAGGACGGACTCCAGCCCTTCTCGCAGGTCCTCGTCGTCGCCGCCATAGGACGGAACTGCGATGCGCCGCCGAGATTTGGCTATGACTGGCTGACTTCACGTAATCACGCCTGAAGCACCTGCTCCGTGTGATTTGGTTCTGATAATGCCTTTGCACAGCAGGTTAGAGCTTGATTTGCCTCGATCCCACGCGACGGGAAGAAAGAAAATTGCGGTCGGACTGGATGTTTTGTTTCCGTAGTTTTCCTATGGAATCAGCGTGATGGGAAAGTTTCCTCCATTTTTCCTATACTCAATTCCTGCATTCCAAAGGCATGAAACAGTGATTTTTCCTATAAGAACTAGAATCCTGTGTTTCTCCTCCAAAATTCCTGCAATCCAAAAGAACCCGAAATAGGCGGCGGCTATAATCTCTACTATAATTAAAATCTTAAATTATACTTGGCCCACCAAAGAAAACGTCTTTTGCTGAAAGCCTCTAACCATTATGCACCCAGAAAAATACACACAATAATCTATCTTTATTAAAATTAACAGCTACACCGAAGCCCCTAATCGTCCGTGAAACTGACAGGCATGAAATCCCCTTCGCCAGCCGCCACTGCTTTCGGAGACGTCGGGCACCACCCTGAGCTGAAGGAGGCCCATTGCACACTGGCTTTGATAGGAGTCGATGTAGATGAAGCCAATCGGTGGTCGCCCATCGACCGGGGCCACGCCCCAAGATCTTCAACTCCTAGATCTAGACTCGCCATCAACGATCGCCACAATCGAGAGAGGGACGAGCTTGGTGCATCCGCCAAACATCCACAACACCTGCAGCCTGCTCGCTCCCTTGAGGAAGAAGGCTAGTAGCTTCATCACCTAGCAGAGACAACGAAGCCATGGCCTCAGACTCCTGAACGGATGAAGGACCAAAACAGCAACCAGAGTAGGGTGAATGGGAGCCACAAATTTTCTTTTGAAATATTTAGCCGCCTCCCAAAATCACCTCCAAAAGCAATACACCATAACCGTGATGCCCTTGACCCAGCTAGTTGGTGGATGTTCTTAAGAAACACAGCGAGACACTACAAACTCAAATGGAAAGCACTCGAGAAATCGAAACTCCAAGAGGAGAGCACTCAACCCCTATAGAGAAGGAGAAAAGTGCCGAACCAAAAATACTTAGGCCAACTGGTGAGATAAAAGAACTTTGAAAAGTTCCTTAGGAACTTTGGAAACCAACACAAAAAGTGGAACTCAATTCGGAGTTCAAACGTGAGAAACGGGCGAAACTATGCGAACTATAGGGCACCAGACCTTGCTGAGTCCGACACTTGTCTGATGGTCCCTAAAAATAGCCCTTGAAGTAGAGTTGTCTGGAAGACATCAGACCTAGCCGAGTAATGATCCCACGGTCCACTGTTCAGAGGGTCCAATGGTCCCTGATAACCTGCCTTTTCACAAGTGAAGAGCGTAGGACTTTTGTGAGATGGTCCGACACCCTCTTTTCCCTTGGTCCGATGCCTAGGTCCGATGGTCTGAACTCAGACATGAACCAAAAAATGCCATGAACACAAAATCACTCGGATCTCGGCCAAATCAAAACCAACTACAACCAAATTTGAACCGGATGATCACAAGGCAGTTAGGAAAGCTATCTCTAAGAGATCATCACTCAAGATTTGTCCAATCAACAGGAAACTCAGATCACATGAAGAATACCCCAAAAACCGTCCTTGCACCTTGGTTCGCCCCGATCTATAAACTCTTGAGGTTGAAGTCAATTTTTTGGTGAAAACATTCAACTCCCACCCTAGTTCATCTAGAAACAAATGGATCAAATCGAGATGCACCAGAACTCAAGATATGAGCAAAACGAGGAAGGGAGAAAACAAGAACACAGTTCAAGAACGCAAAGAAAAAAGTGACTGCTCATGATTTGAATCCCAGAGGATAACTGGAGGATTCGGTCTCCATTCCCACAAAATCTCAAGTTTGATTACACAGGTGAAGTAACTAAATCATCTATGGATCTTTGGAGAGAAAACCTATGGGACGAGGAAAACTAAGAGAAGAATGAAATGCTCAAGAGGTAAGGTCTATTTGGAGAAGCCCTCTCTAATTTAACGAGGCTATTACATAGTCTCCAAATTGCCCCTAGATACATAAGAGCGAACTATCTAGTCTGTAGACATTATGGTCCAACTTGAAGCCATGCTGATCCGACAGCCATGCAGCCTCACTGCCTTGCTTCACCTCAAAACAAGTTTGGCGACACCGCCACGTGCCACCCCATTCCGCCTTGGAACCTCTGCCCGGGTTTTGAGGCCCAAACCCAAAACCCGTCGGCCCCCACTTGACGCATGTCACTGCCGTCCTCGACTGGTCGACCGCCAAGTCTTCCACAGCCCTACTTGACTTGCTCGACCGCCGTCTAGACTCAGTCAACACGGTCACTTCTCTATGTATGCTTGCACCTGTCGATGTCCCCAAGTGTCAGCCACCGCGGCTGGTCCTCTAGTGCTCCGGTCGCTTAGTCCAAGCCTCACGTTTGTCCTTCATCGCTCCTGGTCCATCAACACGACCCGTCCCTACTTGATCTTTACCTCACCATCAACCACCGCCTCTGAGCTCCACACCTGCACAGCACAAGTCAAGCGACATGTTGCACACCCGAAACACTCACGCCATGGTTAGTGAACACACTCAACCCAAAGTGCTCAACATGTTGACAATCACTCATCACACTGAACGCCATGGGCACACCAACACACAACACATTGAGCAAAACAAAAATAGAGCTCACCCAAAAACCAAAACCCAAAAAGGCTAAGATAGGGTCATTTGAAATGAGCAAAATTGATCCCCAAAGACATGGGCAATGACTCGACGCAACCAAGTAAATATAGCTAGCCCTCAAGAAGAGGCAAAGGCTAGATAGATAACTAGCTAGCCTATATACATCCACACGTCAAGTCCTCGGCCCTCCTCCCTCTTCAGCGCTTACACAACCACCGAAGAGGAAAGGGGCAAGTAGAATCGCCGCCCGAAGCACGCTTTGCCTCCTTTTCATCCTAGGCACCTGTAGCTAAGGGATAAGAAGGAATGATTGAGAAGCCTCTAGCCCGACTCTACTTGACTCACAAGTAATCCTAACCTCTAGACTCTCCCTAATCCTTTCTAGATACGTTTTGCAATGCGATACAGTGTACACTACAGTAGCCATGCTACAGTACCTATGGGTAGTGTTCACATTGGGCCTGATTGGTCCATCTTGGGCCCAACACATTAGAGGCCTGTCACGGCTATTACGGGCCATGACACATGTTATTTGGTACTTTCTACGTCCTCAAATATAAGGCCAGCATGTACTTCAAATTTCAAACTGTATTATTTTTACTAGTAATAAGCCTAATTTTATGAATAGTTTATACGACAAAAGTAGTTACATTAGATTGTATTTAAATACTTTTTAATGTTCAAACTTTTATTCCTATAAATCATATATTATAAGAGAATTATATGTCAAGGTATGTTTTTGAAGACCACACCAAGTCAAATTGCGTCTTATTTTAAGACAGTGGGAGTAACTCTCAAATATTTTGTCGGTCGTTAATTTATTCCAGAATTGAGAATTATTATTGGAACATTTCTGCCGCCACATTTCCAAAAAAAATATTTTCCTAAAAAAACATTACTGCTGCCACCTAACTTGTTTTGGATTTGCGAAACTCAATGTAACCGCTTGCTTTTCAATTTCATCCGCAGGGATTTAGGCAAGAGTTTCTTAATTTGACATAATGAGTGGGATGGAGGTTGCTTTAGCATCTGGAGTGTTTAAGGTTGCAGGTGACAAGCTAGTTTCACTGTTAGGCACTGAGTTTGCTGCCATAACCGGTGTAAAAAGAGATCTCTCCGAGCTCCAGGATATACACGCAGAGATTACAAAGCGGCTGTGGGCAGCACGTGACAGAGCAATACAGAGTGAGCCACAGTCTCCCTGGGAGGTAAAATTAAAAGATGTGGCTTATGACATTGACGATATACTACAAGAAGTCCAGCTAGAAGCTGAGAAACAGAAGGTGGAAAGAGATGATGACAAGAGTGGTATAGCTGGCTGCTTCTGTGCAAAACCAAAGACATTTGCATTCCGATACAAGATGGCTCATAAGATCAAGGCAATCAAGGTGAGATTTGCTGCAATCGTCAAGCAAAGAAGTGATTTCAGTACTTTGGGCTTTTCAGGGGATGAACATGTTGGTACTACGCACAGGACAGTTGGAGAGGCGTCCTGGTTGAGCAAGGTTCCAGAGTCCAAAATACCCCTTAGGGATCAAGAAAAGGATAAAATCATATCTAAGTTTGTAGAATGTAATGCTGGAGAGAACAACATGGTAGTTTCTATCAACGGATTAGGGGGGTCAGGCAAAACTACTTTAGCCAAACACATTTGCTATGATGTCAAGATAAAGGAGCACTTCGGAGATGAAATATTCTGGGTCCATGTGTCTCAAGAATTTGATGTTCAGAAGCTCATCGGCAAGCTATTTGAAACAACTTTTGGAGATAATTCAGATCGTCATTCCCCGCAGCACATGCTCCAAAAAATCTCTGAGAAGTTGAGCAATAAGAAGTTTCTTCTTATCCTTGATGATGCTTGGCACGAGGACAGACATGACTGGGAACAGTTCATGATGCAGCTAAAATGTGGCATGAGGACAGACATGACTGGGAACAGTTCATGATGCAGCTAAAATGTGGCGCACATGAAACAAGGATTTTGTTAACCACTCGTGATCGAAAGGTTTCTTCAGAAATCTTATGGGAGATGGAATACTGAAATATACAACATGCACGATTTGATCCATGATCTCACCCGACAGATACTGAAGGATGAACTGGTGACTTGTTTACCAATTCAAACAACAGAAAATTTTAGGTATAGATATTTATCTTTGACTTCATTCACTGAGAATGTCGACAAGGGCTTATTTGACAAGGTCCGTGCTCTATATATCTCTGACAGTAACCCATCTTTTGATACCACAGTGAAGAATAGTTGTTGTATGCGCAGTGTTGTTTTGAACTATGCAATTGATACTCCGTTTTCACTATTCATATTGAAGTTTGAGTATCTTGGGTATCTTGAAATCCACAACGTTAGTTGTACAACAGTTCCAGAAGCTGTCTCGAGGTGTTGGAACCTGCAGTCACTCCATTTCATTAAATGCAATGGTTTTGTGACATTACCTGAGTCTGTTGGAAAGCTTCGGAAGCTAAGGCTATCCGCACTCATCGCCTGATACCGTTGTTGTCCTATTCTTCAGCATCCATCCATCCTTTATATCATACTCTATCCTGGGGCCACTTGACTCGAAATATATTCATGTGGGATGCGTTTTAAAGATTTATTACTGATCTTGAGAGTTTTTGCCTTGTGGTTTGTCCATTATTGCATTTTTTTTCTGGTCAAAAGGTGGGGCCCGCACTGAGATTCGTTCCATGCATGCTGGTCCGCCGGACGTTCACATGGTGGGGCCCCGGCCGGTACCGGACGTCCGCCACTCCGCCGAGAATACCGTGTGTGCGCGTCCAGGAAGCTTTTTACCGTGCCCCGCTGCAGCTGGTTTCGTCCGCCATCTGCCGATGTGGAGTAGTACCGATCAGGTTGCGGTGCGGACAGCCTAAGGACTCTAGAGTTGCGTTTCATTACTGATCTTGAGAGTTTGCCTCAGTCCATTGGTGATTTTTATGTTCTTCGGTCCTTGCAACTATATGCCTGCAGCAAGCTCCGAGAGATACCAAGCTCTTTAGGTAGAATTGGAAACCTATGTGCACTTGATAAGCGTTGTTCATCTCTACAACAACTACCGTCGGACATCATTGGGGAGTTCAAAAACTTGCGAACTATCAACTTTAGTGGTTGTACGGGTTTGCAAGACCTGCCAAGTACATTATCCTGTCATACATTGCGTACTCTGAACCTTTCTGGAACCAAAGTCACCGACCTGCCAAGCACATTATCCTGTCGTACATTGCGTACTCTGAACCTTTCTGGAACCAAAGTCACCATGCTACCTCAATGGGTTACATCGATTGATACTCTACCATGTAGTGACCTTGTGGGATGCAATGAGCTACGGGAGTTGCCTAAGGGCATAGCAAACTTGAAAAGTCTTGCAGTTTTGAACATAGAGCGTTGTAGTAAATTATGCTGCTTACCATCAGGATTGGGACAGCTGACCCTTTTAAGAGAGCTGGGATTATTTGTTGTTGGGTGTGGTGCAGATGATGCGAGGATCTCAGAGCTAGAAAACCTTGATATGATAGGTGGTAGCTTGAAAATTACCAACCTAAAGTATTTGAAGAATCCAAGTGATGCAGAGAAGGCTTGCTTGAAGCGGAAGAGTAACATACAAAGGTTGGAGCTGAACTGGTCTTTAAGTGATACCGAAGAAGAGTTGGTATCAGATATGGAACATGATTGGGGTGTGCTGGAATCAGATATGGAACATGATTTGCTGAACGCTCTTGAACCACCATCGCAAATTAAGAGCTTGGATATTTATGGTTACAGAGGGCTCTGCTTGCCACGATGGATGATGATGCAAAATGATTCATATTGTGAAGGTGGCATAATGCTGAAGCAAACTATTGCATCCCATTTCCTTTGTCTAACTTGGTTAACACTAAAAGGATTTCCAAACTTGAGGCATATGAGGGGATTTGTTGGGTTGCCTTCACTGAACACCCTTGTGCTGGAGGAAATGCCTAATTTAGAGGAGCTGTGGACTACATCAAGTGGTTTTGAAACTGGGGAGAAAGAATTGGCAGCACAATATCCTTTCCCTGTCCTGTCCACTCTACGCATAAGTGGCTGCCCCAAATTAAATGGGATCCCCTGCTTTCCACCATCGTTGGAGCATATGTCTTTAAAGGGAATCAATGGGCAACTGCTATCTACAGGAAGGTTCTCCCATCAGCTGCCCAGCATGCATGCGTTGGTCCCTTGCCTCAAGCATCTAGTGCTAATGGAAGTTACAGGATCGTCATCTGGCTGGGAACTGCTGCAACACCTCACTAAGCTCAAAAGTTTGTCTATTTTCCAGATGCAATGACCTGACACAGTTACCAGAGAGCATGCGGAACCTCACCTCTCTCGAGTGTCTCTGCATCGGCGGATGCCCCACTGTTGGCACATTGCCTGACTGGCCTGGAGAACTGCATTCTCTCCGACACCTTGTACTGACTGTGGGCGATTTGAAGCAGTTCCCAGAGGCGATTCAGCACCTCACCTCGCTTGAACATCTCGAAATATCATCAGGTCATGCACTGACGGTGCTGCCGGAGTGGATTGGACAACTCTCTGCGCTTCGTGGCTTGATATCCAGGATTTCCCTGCCCTTCAATACTTGCCCCAATCCATACAACGCCCAACTGCTCTCGACAAATTGCTGATTAATGGTTGCCCTGGTTTGGCGGGGCGTTACAAGCCAGGGTCAGGGCCCGACTGGGATCTTGTCAGTCACATTCGTAGAGTAAGTATCGAATGAGCAGCAGGTCTTCAAAACACATACTACACGTGAATGCTGCAAATGCAACCGTTGGAACATTCGGCTGCCTGTAAGACTGTTACCGATGCATTGTATTATATTATTTATTATATTGTCATGTCCATCAACCTACACTCATATACTGACTACTAGTAATTATAACTAGAAGGTTTCAAATAGCGCGGGTAGCTAGTGCTTTAGATTTTTTTTTTTTTTGTGTTATTTTCTTTCAGTTCAGACCAATCCATTTCTTCTTGTTTGTGAATAAGGGAGCTGAAAATATCAAACGCACGTGTACAGAGTTTGTATGATATACTTGCTGTCTTTGATATCGTAGTTGTTTTACGAAGAGGCACATGTGGTTTGCATGTATATCTTTCTTTTGACGAACGCATCCATGTATATTTCTCTTATTCCTCCTGATGATGCTCACTCAGCAGAGAGACAAGAGGTTTCAGCACCTGCTAGAAAAAACGAATCAGTGCCTCGATGCCATCCTCTGCTTGATTTTTTTT
>JADLZL010007802.1:0-28109 GCA_015844335.1 Chrysopogon serrulatus | reverse complement strand
CCTCCAGGTGATATGGAATGACTAGGGATAGATGGATGAGCAGAGAAACCCCGGATAGCCGCCATTCCTCGGGACTATCTTAGGGTTCTTCTTGCTTCACTCTAACCGATACATGATGGTCTCTTTTATAGAGACAACTTACTTGACCCCTAAGTAATATCCTAACCAAATCAATCTAACTTATCTCTTTCCTAACAAACCAAACCAATCTAATCCAACCTGCCTGGTACTGTTCACATGATACTATTCACGCGCTACAGTACCCATGTGGGCCCCTGGGCCGGCTCCACTTGCCATAACACTACTACACCCCTCCAAGACAGCTCGTCCTCGAGCTGTGGCCATTGCTGGAGGGTCTGCATGACGAGGTTGTAGGGCGCGGCAATGTGCTTGGCATACGCGAAGATCTTGTCGCCGTCCAGGGTGCGGTAATTGCCTCCCTCCACGTGAAGAACTTGAAAGGCCGAACCAGCAGTGAGCATCCCTCCTGGATCCCACAGAAACAGTAGTATACTGGTCTGTACAAGGCCTGAAGCCCACGAGCAGACAGTGGCCTCAGCCCATGAGAAGCAGCAGCAGCGCAGCAGCCTAAACAGCAAAAGAGCATAGCAAAAGAGCCCAGCCATTGGCTCTTGATGGGCTGATGCTTTCAATAGGAAGGCGCCCACTAGCCCAGAAGGCCTGTCGTCCACCTCCGTCCTCTCGGCACGATCACGGAGGGCTCCGTAGTAATCACCGCAGCCACAAATCCTGCCGCAGATGGCGCTGCCCGCTGAGAAGATGCAACAGCCCTTGGCTTTGGCACCCAGCGGAGGCGCGCTCTCAACGGCCAGCGATGTGGCACAGCAACCCCATCGGCGTCTTCCAGTGCCAAGCGCTGCCCGACGGACAACAGCGCCTTGAATCGCAGCATTACTTGGTCCGCCGCCGGCTGAGAAGAGGTTGAGACAGAGGAGGGCACTGACGAATCGAAGTTGAAGAGTGGCACCACGTCGCGGATGGAAGATGGGCTCCACGGCGGCGCACGAAGACGATACGTTGGCGGACAGCACTGCAGCCTCCTGCTGCCGATGGGCGCGCGTGGCAGCCCCAGAAGGAGCCATGGCCCAGCCGACGACGACTCTGAGCAGGACCCCGATGGCATGCCAATCTGAATGGTTGACGCCGCCACGGCCCCCGGCTGGACACCAGCAAGATCCATGCCTGCGCTCATCGCACCGAGGAGTTGCGCAAGCCCTGAATCGGCAGCAACGGAAACCTCCGCAGATGCATTCATGGAGATAACATCCGTCGCCTGCTGCAATGTTGCCGTTGCAGAAGGTGAAGTTGTGGCTGGCGTCTTTGGCATCGAGATGTTGGGCATGGGTACCGCGATGGTTGCCGGTGGAACTTCCTGCGAGATTAGTGGTGGTGGTGCAGCAAAGGACGAAGCACCGTCCCTGGCCACCTCCACAGCCAAGATGCGAGCTTCATGGTCGTCGAGGCGGGCGTTGATGGTGGTGAGCTCAGCGAGGACGCGGTCGATCTTGGCGTCGATCGCCGCCATCGCCACAGGATCGATGCTAGGGCCGGTCATGGTGGGGATGACGATGCCCCTGCACTGGATCTCTAAATTGATATGGAATGACTAGGGATAGATGGATGAGCAGAGAAACCCCGGATAGCCGCCGTTCCTTGGGACTATCTTAGGGTTCTTCTTGCTTCACTCTAACCGATACATGATGGTCTCTTTTATAGAGACAACTTACTTGACCCCTAAGTAATATCAACCTGCCTGGTACTGTTCACGTGATACTATTCACGCGCTACAGTACCCATGTGGGCCCCTGAGCCGGCTCCACTTGCCATAACACCAGGCCACAAGGGCAGAAGCTCTACTACAGTGCCTGGCCCACTCTAAACTATAATAGGACATCATTACTTAATTTCAGGAGGAAACTAAAGCATTGCAATTTTACCTGCTCGTGATATAAAATAAGGGGGAAGCTCGCCAAGTGCAGTCCCGATGCCCCAAAGAACTGCTTCCAGCTGTATCTGAGGTAGTAAGTCAAAGACTGGGATCCTAACAGAATGAGCTGATGCTGGATACACAGGCGGTCCAAATTCTGAACATTTCTTGTCAAGCCATGACGGTCCAACCTTAAGCTGTATGGTATCATATGGAGCCATTTTCAAATCAATTCGACCACACTGAACAGCTTTAATAGTGAACAGAGCAATATGAGGACCTAGATATAGCACAAATGTATGCAAACCAGAACCTGCATGTTAAAATTTAAACCATCAGCTTCTAAAATGAGTTCTCTCTGTTGCAGCAATAAACATTCCAAATTTAGATGTGTTAGTTTCCAACTTTAACAAGTACTAATTGTAGGCGGTAAAATCCCAATAACATACAGATTACAGAACATGCATAGCAGGGCATGACTACTTGCATTAACCTAATAACATTATAGTAGCTTGACAAAATTACAATAAATATCCACAGATGCCATAAATAACCTTCCAAAGAAAGAAAAAGAAAAAAGGAATTTGTTTTCTGAGTACTTTTTTGATGTGGCATTGTGGCCATTCTTCACAGGCAGCTAGAGACATGCAACAACAACAAAAATTCCAACACAGTAAAATTTTTGGAGGGCAACCAAATTTTGTGTATCGAAATAAATGAAGGATCTGGTAGAAAGGAACAAACTCCATGGTCACTAACTTCAATAACTGGCTAAAAGGATCACTCAAAACATAGACCAAACAGAAAATTAATCAGCAAACTGGCAAGGATCACGAGACAATATATTGAGCAGCAAATAAACAGGGCATAAAAAATCAAACAGTAAAATCACTATTCACTGGAAGCGTGCACCAGTTATTTCTTATGTTATCTGTATTAGATATATATATATAATCTGGAACTTGATGCTCACTTGTCACCTTCAACTGTTCTTTATTTCAAGTCCTAATAAGGTTACAAACACAAACTAAGCGGAACAGGATGGTTCATAGCATTCCTTGAAAACACTAGGTTCAGCAATGAAAACCAAAATAAAGTACCGCTGCTTATGGCTTATTACAAATTTGTTGAAATACATATGTTTCAAGCCTTCAAGGGACCACAGACCGTACCGTTAAGACATGATAACCAAAGAGCGACGCAAGTAAACTTCAGCATTTGATTAATTTGTTTTTATTTTCTTTTATTTGTAACTAAACTGCAAGATGTTGAGAGGCACAAAATAAAACTTGCCTAGTCCAATTGACGAAGCCACACCTAATGAAACCCACCACAACACAAATTTAGCATAATTAAGGAACTCCTGCACATGCTGCATACATGTCAGAAAAACTAAATTAGTGTTCAAATACAATACCAAGATACTAACAAAAAATTATTATCACACAAAGAAACAGATCTCCAGAGCATGTATCTTCCTTGAATATTTAGGCATTATATAGGGCAAACTCTACGACAAAAAAAAAAAATGCAGTAACAGGTGTTCTTGCTTCTTATGAAAAATGACCAGCCTATCCCACAGATTAATAAATAAAAGCATTAGAATGAGAGCACACCTTCTTATGCACGCCATCTGAAACGGTGAGTAAGATTCCAGGAGCTACCACTAAAACAATTAAGAGAAAGAACAAACCACTCTTATCCATGATATATTTTGCTAATCTTTTCAAGTATTGTAACATGGCTAACAGGAAAAGATGTAGTGTTCTGAGTGGTTGTTTTGTCAGCGTCAAATTCTCCAAGTCCATTTTGTGTTTTGCTCGGATTTCTGCAAAATAAATAAATACATGAGATAAAAGAAAAACAGAGCAACAGCACCAATCATCAGCTAAATGCCAAAACAAAAAACTAAATTACTCCAACTCTAGTAATATGTCTGGTTATCAAGAACAAAATTCATCTTATTATGACAAATCAGAACATAGATTGTTTGTTGCTGCAAGCTGTCTTGATTGGGAGGGAAACAGAGAGGTTTACTGTAGGCAAGCAGTTAGGGCCTGTATGATTTGTCCATTCATGTACTAACATTGGCAACGGTTAGACAATATTTTGCAAACTTAAGCTAGAAGTGATAGCATGAAAGGAATATTTTACACAGCTGCAGCTATGAACCAGGGTGGTCAGGCTCATTAACATAATACAACATTTACACTGGTCATGAATTCACAGTGCACCACAGCAACCTAGACAAATTGATGAGCTATTATCTCACTTCAGAGTTATGAGTTGTGCGCATCATGATAATATAGCAGGTACAAAGTCCTTTTAACAGCCAAGTTTGCTGCTAATTCATAGCGACTGGTATGCTACTCAGTTATTTTCAGCAATCAATTCATCAAGAGTACAAGAATATTTGATACAATGACAACGAATATGTGGTTTGATCATACTAAATTAATGTATTCCCTCTAATGCAAATTCACATGTACCAAATGAAAGACATTTCCATAATGGGATTTCAATTTCCATCCATACCACAGTTTGAGGCACACTTTTCATCTATCTATACCACTAAATTATTAAATGACATTTGAGGTTTGATCCTGCATGTCATTTTAGACAAGCCGATGGTAATGATAAGTTCACCTTAAGTGATAGTATATATAGAAGGAAATGTCACTTGCAGGATAGCCCTGCAGAAACTACAAACTTTCCACGAACAAATATGCTGATATGCACTGTCCACGATTACCAAGCAAAAAAAATGGCCTTCCATGGCATAATAAACACCTCCTATATTTCTCTCCTGTAACTCAATTCTCTCTAGTATATAACTGATCAGTAGCACACCTCCTCAACTAACATGAACTTGAAACTGAACCAGGGTGCTTGCTGAAAAGCAATAGCACAAAAGATATGACGTGGTGTATAAAGCACGCACAATGCAGTGATCCGTGTTTGAATACAAGCAAATCATTGTAAGCATCACAGTGCACACCCAATGGAACCCCATCCAGGGTTCTTTATCCCCGATCTCAACGTTCCCCTGCCCCACCAATTAGGCAATTCCACACTGATTTCACCAAAACCAAGCTAGCAGGCTTGGATCCACAACACCCACAACGCCTTAACGCCACCACGCGCATTAAACCAACAAAGCCACGGATCTCACCGGGGATGACGCTCCCGCCGACGTTGGACCAGCTCCGGGACGGCGGCGCCGCCGCGGACATCTTCCGGCGCCCCATCCGCTCCGCTCCCACCCCGCGGCGCTCGACGACCCTAGATCTCGCGGCAAAACGGCGCCAGAGCCACCATGGGGCGCCCGCCCGCCCGCCGGCCCGGATCTGACACGGAGGCTTCTAGGTCGGACGACTCCCGACTCCCGACTCCCGAGCGGCTCCGCAGGGAGGAGACGGATCGCGTTCGAGGCAGTCACCGGGGACGGTGGCGGCGTGGCGGTTTCCTCCCTCCCGTCGCAACGGAGAGTAGTCGCCGGCGGCGTGTGGGGCGTGGGGGCGTTTTGCAAGCAACGGATATGACAAAGCCGCTGTTTTTTTTTTTTGTTGTTTTTTTAGTTAATTAATTAATTAATTTAATAATGATGGGAAACGGTTTCTATTTTTGTTTGACGGCTCTCGTTTCGACGCTTGCTGTTTGGTGGGCCCCCTCGGTCGATACAAATGAAAACGGCTGGAAACCGTCAGGAAAAATACTCCAATCGCTATCAGTTTCATAGTTTACACAGAACGAAAACGGAATATACTACAACTTGTATATACTAGGCTAGAATCCAGGCTCAAAAAAGAAACGAAAACGAATCCGGAATGGGGAATGCTATGAGGAGAAATGGGGTCGAGAATCGAGGATATTATTATTATATAAACTAGTAGGATGCCACTTTGTGCGTTCTTTGCGGGGGTATGAAGTAGAAATGTAAAAATTTTATAATGATCGAAACATGAATTAATAGATACATATATATGGATGTAGTAGGTTAATTGCGGAGGTTGTATCTATTGACATACATGGTATGTATTATTTGAACTGGACATCACCTAAATCTTATCTACCCGAACCCCCACCCTACTATACACGAGGATCATCCTCCTCTCAAAATTCTAGGAGTTTTTTCTTTATAAAATTATGCATGTTTTAGAGGACCACATGTAATCCATGTGATATGCATTTTTGCTAGGTTTTTCTTACAAACGGCTTTGCTTAGAAACAATTTAATTTTTTGTAAAAAAGTTATCAAAATATATCCATGTGGGGCCTTGTTTTAAAGAGTTTATTGCGCGGAATACCATGGTGCAGTTGGATTTTAATTACGATACTTGGTTTAGGTACTAAGACTTTTTTTCTATTTCAAAAGAAATAGCTAGTGGGAGATAAATTAGCTTTAGTGGGTGTAACTCCTTTGATGATGTAAGATGACATCACTTTTGAAGGCTCAACCAATCACAATCAAGAGAATTAGCTTAGTGGGGTTTAGGCTTATAGTAGTTATAGATACCCCACACGTTGCCATAGAAATTGCTAATGATTTAGAATCTACTAGCAAATATGCCCATGTGTTGCCACGGAGCTACCAGTGACACCAAATCTCTATGATGATCACATATCCATTTCCGATACGAATCATTCTCCACTCGAAACTCACGCACTTGCATCCTACACAGTTCCAATACGAAAACCAGATCCACGTACATATGGGCAATGGTGTCCAGCTCGAGGAAGTGGTCCTCGCAGTCGTAACCAATAAGCTCAAGCTTGGGGCTGATGCAGATAGCAGCGCCAGCGCCAGCAGCCTCAACGTGCGTGATGGACTCCTTGACGTTGCGGAGGTTGGTGTCAAAATCTATCACCCACTGGTTGAGGTTGGACATGGTGACCCGTAGTAGCCTCGTCTAGCCCGCTACCTAGATCAGGGGCTACTCGCATACTCCCCTCCTCCTTCTCCGAACCTAGTGTGCTGGCCTAAGAGGCTCGTTGGTTCAGCCTTGGCGCGCGAGGATAGGATTGAAGGCGACCGTGGCCCGATGGTAGAAGAATATTATTTATCAAGTTCTGTTACCTTTGGGAACTCTTATAAAAATCTATACTTAAATCAGAAATCAATAAGGAGTTAATTGTCGATGTGTTAAGAATTAGTATGTTTAATGATGACTATGATATAGAAGGGCTCTCTTGAATTTTCACAAAATGGTTCTTATCGGAGATTGAAGAGGTACATTTATTCAGACGAGATTAGATAACAAACTTATCAAAATAACAGTTCAATCATGGAAAAAAAACGATTGATAGCTACTCAGACATGAATTTTTGTGAAAAGAAAAAAAGAAATAAAGATTGGGATATTTTTCTCACGGATCCATATGAGATAAGAGCACATAAAAACGAAATAAAATACATTTGTGCTTGAGTTTGCGGAAAAGAAAAAAAAAAAAAAGGGGAATTTTTCTTAACGGATCCGTATGGGAGTATACACAAAAACAAATAAAAATGTTCATGATTTATTCAAATAAAAAACGTTCATGATTTATTCTTTTTATTTGGTTATTATATTTGGACTTTGAAGTTCATTATAAGTATTGACGTGAACAGGCCTGTACTGTTTCTTGTTTTGGAAACGGATCCGTATGGGAGTATACGCAAAAAAACACGTTCATAATTTATTCAAATAAAAACATTCATGATTTATTCCTTTTATTTGGTTATTATATTTGGACTTTCATTATAAGTATTGACGTGAACAGGACCTGTACTGTTTCTTGTTTTGGAGAAAAAAAAGGAATCCAAGAAATATCAGATAAGGATACATACTCCCTCCGTCCCAAAATAGATGTCATTCTCGCTTTTCGAGAAGTCAACATTTTCAAAATACCGGTAATTATATATTAAAATATATAAATATTTATACTAAGTAATTAGTATCATTGGAAAGATCTTTAAGTCTAGTTTTTTAACAAATTTATTTGGAGATGAAAATGTTGCACGTTTTTTTCTACAAATCTAGTCAAAGTTGAGAAAGTTTGACCGGCACGCATCCCATAGCGTCATCTAATATGGGACGGAGGGAGTACATCACATTTAATCCTTCACGGACTCTATCTAGAACTCTAATCTAAAGTTGATGTGGCTATTCATCATATATCTCTATTCTTCAGCCTTGTGCATATCCACGAGAAGTTAGTTAGAGAGAGGTAGACGAAAAAAATGGATGGACCAAAAAAGATAGGCTTAAAATTTTACCTCTTTATTATTAGGTGGTGGTAGAGATATACCTAATAATAAAGGGGCAAGGTTTTCTCTCCTCTAAAATTTCGTTCGGCCCATTCAATTAGGCCCAACTATCTACCACTCCATCAGCCACAGTTCGAACACTCTTACTGGCGGCTTGCTCGCGCCAACTCGCTCGGCCCATAGCCCACGGGCCAATTTCATCGTGCGGCCAGCCACCCATTCACGCGAGACGGAAACACAGCGTGGTCCCTAGGTGTCCCAGACACGATCTCCGTCTTCCACACTACCACTTACCAGTCCAAAACCCCAACGCAGAGAGAGACAGGGAGAGCGAGCACCCGAGCGAGATGGCGACCGGGATCCAAGGATACTCCGACGATGGCACCTACGTGCTGTCGTTCGACGAGGACTTCTTCGACGCGACGCTCACCAACTCCGGCGGCAAGGTGGAGTCGTGGCTGGCCAAGACGTACCGCATCCACCGCAGCTGCCGCCACCCGCTCGTCGCCGGCCTCGACGTGGAATGGTGCCCCGTCGCCGTGCTGCAGATCTGTGTCGACCGCCGCTGCCTCGTCTTCCACATCTTCCACGCCGACTACGTCCCCGCCGCGCTGTCCAGGTTCCTCGCGACCGCCGGGTTCACCTTCGTCGGGGTCGGGATCAGCGACGACGTCGCGAAGCTGCGGGCCGGGTATGGGCTGCGGGTGCCGGGCGCAGTGGACCTGCGCGCCCTCACCGCCGACTCGCTCCGGAAGCCCCACCTCCGCCGCGCGGGGCTGCAGGCGCTGGTGCCGGAGGTGATGGGCGTGCAGATGGAGAAGCTGCACCACGTCCGCGTCAGCGCCTGGGACAACCGCAAGCTGTCCAGGGACCAGCTCAAGTACGCCTGCAGCTGCGACTGCATGATGAGAAGAGACGATCGTGTCTTTTATTTGTGCTTTGACATGTAAATTTTTCTACGTAGTACTCGTACTTCTTTTGGGTTGATCGTACTGTTGTTGCATGGATTAGTGGTTGCTGCAACCTGAACTTAAATCATACTAGGTAAAATGCCCATGCGTTGCAACGGGTGGTGGTTATTGTAGTGTCACTGTAGCACTTTTCGTTTGTATGTGGCAAATATTGTCCAATCGTGGATTACTTATATTTAATACTCCATGCATGCGGGTTAAAATTTGATGGGTAAAATGCCCGTGCGTTGCAACGGGTGGTGGTTATTGTAGTGTCACTGTAGCACGTTTCGTTTGTATGTGGCAAATATTATCTAATCGTGGATTACTTATATTTAATACTCCATGCATGCGGAGAAAAAATCTGCAATCTAAACAAGGCCTAAATATATGAAATTTCATGATTTTTAAGTACAAAGTCGTAATATCTAATTTCATGGCTTCTATTCATCGGTTGAACTTTTTCATGATGCTTTTGAGTGTCTTGTCCAAGGATTTGGACGAAGTTGTATGTAAACAGCTAAACAATCATTATGCAAGCTAGCCGGCTACATAAATGATAAAACAGCTACTCCAAGAGCAACGGATCCTAATCAACGGAGTTCGAGTCAAAGAGGCAAAGCAGAAAACCAGGAGCCCCCCATGTACGTACTGGCCGTCTGGGCCCCATAGCCACCAGCCCACCACCTTGGGGCAGCACATCGCTCTGTGACAACTGACAGCAACACAGCACGCCTAGACGAAGACCAACGCAGTCCGCCTAGACCAAGACCACACAATCCGTTCTTCCTCGAGATGTATGTCTCAGGACACTAACCTATGCACCGAGCTCATCCAATCCGAACTCCATGGTCGCCTGCACTCCGTGCTCTCCGGTTCTCAATTATTGCTGTATCACATGAGTCATGGCCACCCACGCACGCGAGGTTACAGGAGGCCTGGTCCATGTTTGGGAAGCGGCAGTATCTCGTTCTCCTGCTTCAATCCATGGAGGAGGCCGATGGAAAACATGGTTCTCCTTCCCACGGGTGGATCTTGTCTCCAACGTTGAGGTGAGTCCTGATCCTAGGATCTTGGTCGGCCTTTCTGTGTTCAACCCCACTCTCACTGGTTCGCATGCATAAAGGCGCTGGCAGTGAGAGCACGGGAAGCAAGATCAGTGGCGCAATACATGAGAAGTAGATGGAAGCACTCGAGGAAGCGAGCTTGGCATCCACGTGCGTGTACGTGAGGCAGCGTTGGGGCTTGAGAGAGACATCGAGGAGAGTCAAGAACGCGGCCGCGACGGTGCCTCTCCCGGCGGCTATGGTCGAAAAGCCAGAGGGCACTACAACGGTGAATCTGGGCATTAGGCCGGCACTGAGGGCGTGCATGTGGTGGCTCTATCTCTGCTTTTGTACCTTCCATCTGCTCTTTTTCTCTGTAATCGTTCACACCTCGTCTGATTTGTTAAACTAAATTGCAGCTGGAGGCGTCTTGCCATCGTCGCTCGTCCCCGTGAATCCGCCGCAGCCGCTCATCGTGTACGTCCTTTTTTGTCGTCTGCAGCGGGATGTCGCCGCCACCGCCTTCCTGCAGTGCGAAGCCGCGGATCTCAAATAAACTTGAGGTCTGGTTCGAGGCTTTTTGATCTCGACTTGCTGATGCCCTCCTTTTTAGGATTTGTAGTTTGGTCTCTGCTCAGATTTGATTTGATTCATATCCACCGCCATGCTCCCTAATTTTTGTCGCCGTATGTTTTGATTTCTTCGTGTCAGTTACGATCTAGTCCTATTAAATTAATGTGCGTGACTTCAATTTACTCCTCTTACGCCGGCAACGGCTCGGCGTCCATGTTTGTACCGTTTTGAGAAACTCTATTCCGTATCGATCTTCAACTTTGAGCTGCAGAACGGACGAAAAAAAGCTGGACGAAAATTGAGCTAGACCAAAATAGTTGGCTGAAAGTTTTGCCTTTTAAGTATAATATAAATAAATATAAATAAATAATAGGTATAGATATAGATATATCAACCGTCGTGCGATTCGGGTTGTTATTGTCGCCCTTGTTTAGATTGTAAATTTTGTCCGATTCGAAGCACCGTAGTACTTTCGTTTTATTTGGCAATTATTATCCAATCATGGATTAACTAGGCTCAAAAGTATTAAATGTAAGTAAAAATTAACTAATTGCACGGTTTGGTTGTAAATCACGAGACGAATCTTTTGAGTCTAGATAGTCATGATTGGATAATAATTACCAAATTAAAACGAAAGTGCTACAGTATTTCGGATTGCAAAAATTTGCAATTTGAACGAGGGCTTAGACTAGTACAACATCAACCATTCATCCGTTGATGGAATGCGTATTAAGACCTTATTCAGATTGCCGCAAAATTCCAAGTTTTTTTAGGCAAGGTGGTCCGACATAATATCACAGGAGGGACTTATGGACTCTACGGTAAAATAGGAAAAGAAAGATAAAAACAACATGAAACATGAAAAATAGAAAAATAAAATAAAACAAAAGCCAATCTAGACTAAGCGGCTTTCTGACTTCTCTCAACATCAGAGCAATTTGATAGGATATGCAGAACAAAAAACAAAAACGACAACTAAATGGCGGCTGGCGGCTCTTCCCTAGCGACTCTCCCCTGGCGACCCCGTGGCGTTCCTGATGGCCGCCGCTGGTGATCCCACGGGCACCCTCCTCTCTCCAGATCGTAATCAGGTTCTTCCCTCTCCCCCCTCCCTACGTGATGGATTTGCCAGAAGAGTTGTCGAGAAAATTGGATTTCTCGTATGGCAAGAAGTTCAGAAAAGAGATCCTTCAACTTTTTGGATCATCAGTCCATCACACTCTGGCCACGCCTTCTGGATCCTTTTACTTGTTGGTTGTTTTTCGGCGCTACACCTTTCGCCTCACTGAGGATTCAGTTGCATTCGCTCTTGCCTCTTGCCTTGGTGGTGCACCCGCTGGTTTTCATGTTAAATTCCAGAGTGACAGGCATTTTCGCTTCTCTGTTGCCAACAAAGCAGTGGCCTTTCATGTTTATGCTCTTCGCCGTTTTATTGGAGATCATTTTGATGCCTCTTTTCATCTCTAGCGTGATGGTGTGCCAAATTGGGAACGTGAAAAGAGACTATGGGAGATAGAACAAGAAAAGGAATGGACAAAAGTGTTGAACAAAGCTCAGAAACGCAAAGCCAAATCTGACAAAAGAGTGTCTTTTGCTCCCTCACCGATGTATTTCCCCTGCAAGCCACCTAAGCCAGGATCTACATCTGTCATTTCGTTTGGTCAATTTCAAGTTGATATTAATGAACAATCAGATCTTTCAGCTGTCCCCAATTCTCAGTCGAAAGTTCATGTAGCCCGTCCTTGTTCTTCGGTTGTTTTGAATTCTGAATCAGCATGCATAGCCTCCGAGATTCCGGCCGATGACCCAGCGAAGCAACCAGGCATTGCTGCCGAAATTAGCGGATCAACCGCGAAAGGGATCGATATTTCAAATTTGAATTGCTTCAACTGCCTTTCTCCTGGACATTTGGCCCGTTCCTGTTTGAGCCCAGTTCGATGCAAACTTTGTTTTAACTATGGGCATGTTGCAAGATGGTGTTCAACTCGGGCAAGGCCCAAAATACTTTGGAAGCCCAAGTGCCAAGCGCTGGAAAAGGAAAGCTCCAGAGTAGCACAAACAGAGGCCTCTATTCTCGGGGGTAGCACCAACCCCTCGTCTTCCCCTCGAGACGGCGAAAACCCCACCCCAAATCAATCTACAGTGCAACCGCCGGCAACACCTCCTCCACCAGACAGTGCCGTCATGGCGAACTTCGATGTTAACCCAATCCCGTACATCCCGGCGGGCTTTGATCTCGAGCAGTGGGCTCGGCCAGCTCGGGGTAGGGTCATTGTCTCTGGGAATCCGCCTCGAGCCCATGAACAGTATGCCATCATGACGATGATGCTAGCTCCGCAACCGCTCAACCTCCAGCAGCTTCACCAGGCCATTGACGAAGTGATCGACTACTTCGAAGGGCCAATGCATGTTCAGGTTGTCTCTGCTTGCCCCTCGCCACTAGGGCTTTGTTTACTGGAATTCCGCTCCGCTGTTACTAGGCAGTCTATGATCAATCGTAGCCCCCATATTTTGCCTGATGGTCGAGAAATCTTTTTAGTCGAGCATGATAATGGAATCAACCTTGGAGCAACTCCGTTCATGAGAACTTGTTGGATTATGTTCCTCTGCTTCCCACTAGATTATCAGACCAAGGCCTACATTGAACAAGCTGTCAATCTCTTCGGTACAGTAGTCACTTGGACTAATAACAGTCATTGTAAGTCCCGGGTCCTTGTCAGATGCTCGGTGCTCCACATCAGCAAAGTCCCCAGGAGTATTCTTGTATGTAAACCAGCTTTGGTAGGAGGTGCTGGGCAATCATGGACTGTTCCTGTGTTCATTCTGAACTCAGGCAACAATGAGCATGTCCCTGCTGATGAGGATATGATCCCAGATGATGGCAACCCCCATCCTTTTCCTGGTCTTCAGCATCAACATCAGAATGACTTCTTTGATAATGTTCAGGACCTAGAAGACATAGAACAAGCAAATATTGGTGAAGGCTGGGTACCTCCCCTGTTCCCTAATGCTGCTGCAGCTGCTGTTGGTCAGGCCTAGGAAAATGGCTGGCCGGCCTAGCCTGAACAAGGAGAGCAAGTCGATCAGAATGAGTTGCAACAAGTTCAAGGTCTGGCAGATCAAATTGTGCAACAGGCGCAGCAGATTACCTAATCTTTGGGCCGAGTTTTCGTAGTCTGTTAGTTCAGAGGTCCTGAATTTCTTCAGAGCCCAGGGACCACCAATCAGGCTTGAACTTCCTCTAGTACAAGACCAGCAGGCTATTGTGCCATATCTCAACAATAGCATGGACCAAGAAAGTAACTATCCAATTTTCCAGCTGGCAAGAACCCTGCAGTTGCACCAGGGTTTTGGTCCAACGCCCTCAGCTCAGATGCTGCTTCATGATGTTCTTCAAGCCACTTCCATAATGGGTACCCATAACCTGTATGTGCAGAGGCCCCTGCAAGTGGGGCTGACCCAATTCCCAATGGCTCAGCATTTTGATACATTGCTTGGGAAGCAACCATGTCCCAATAGGCCTGAAGCATCCCTCCTACCATTCTATGATGATGACTCTGATCAGGAGCGAGTCAATCCAAATTGGGGCAACAACTGGGAAGCTTCATCATCCTTAAGTCCTGCACCTCCAGTCTTCTTCGAGAGGATGATGCCTCCTGGTCCTATGCCAGACAGTCAGATTGCTATAAATGTCTCACAGCAGATTCAGCCTGATCAAACACGTAATATGAACCTAGACCAATACATTCCTGTGCAACAGTCAGAGATGTTCCACCCAGAAAGCAGAGATGCAGTGCAACCAGATGGATCACATGATGTTTCTCACCTGCAGATGATCCCATATTCAGAGATTGAAAACCCCCAACCCATTCAAGCTATTATGCCAACCCCTGCCAGAAAGAGAAAGACAAGGAAAAGGCTTACCTACATTGTAGATGATGAGATCCAGAGAAATACCAGACAGCATCAAATGCCAGGGTTTGAGCACATGGAGCTTGATGAGAAGTCAAAGCCAAGAAAGCTTACCAAGGAAGATACAATTAGGCTACAAAGGGACCTTCAGACCGCCCTCCAAGAGACAGTAGCTGCTGATCAGGTGTTACCCCTTCAACTTATGCAAAACCTGGCAACTGAATTTTGTGAAGTCCCTCCTGAGGATGTTACCTCAGCTAAACTGCTCTCAGACCCTGCCATAGTTTCCAATGAAGATTGAAGCCCCTACAATAGCTATGAGATGCAGATGTGCTTGCATCAGTCTATCTTACATGTTATTTATGTCTCTTTTATGTATTTTGCTGGTGGCTACTGTGTACCCACTCCTCCCTATATCTCTTTTGGGTCGGAATGGATTATAGCAGAAATTGGAACATTTTGTGTTGGAATGTTAGGGGTCTTAATGATCCTGAAAAGTGGGATCTTATTAGAAACAAGATAGAGGAAAGTGCTTGCTCCCTTTTGTGTTTTCAAGAGACCAAAAAAGAGGATTTTGATGTTGTTTTTACGCATAAATTTGCACCCAAGCGGTTTGATTGTTTTGATTATTGCCCTTCAGATGGAGCCTCAGGGGGTATTTTAGTTGCTTGGAACTCTAAAGTTTTTTCAGTAGTTACTGTTGAAAGTGAGATCTTTGCTATCAGAATGCAAGTAACATCAGTTCATAATCTTGCGACTTGGAATCTAGTCTCAGTCTATGGGCCGACGCGGCAACCCCTAAGAACAAACTTTGTTTCGTGGTTATATAGCCTGCAAATTGCACCAGATGATCATTTCCTTATTTTGGGGGATTTTAATTTCTATAGATCAGCAGCCAATAGAAATCGTACTGGAGGGAATGTAAGTGACATGCTGGTTTTCAATGACATCATTCAGCCAGCTTAGGACTAATAGAATTGCCTCTCAAAGGGAGAAGTTACACTGAGTAACATGCAAGAGGAGCCTCTCTTCTGCCAGCTTGATTGGTTTTTCACTTCGCCCTCTTGGACTCTATCATACCCAAACACAATGGTGTTGCCTCTGGCTAAAAGTGTATCTGATCATACTCCATGTAAAGTCTAGATTGTTACTCAAATCCCAAAAGCATCCCTGTTCAGGTTTGAAAACTACTGGACCCTAATTCCTGGCTTTAGAGACATTGTTGCCGACGCCTGGTCATCCTGCTCTCATGCAAATGGTGCTAGAAACATGTCAAGGAAATTAAAAGCAACAAGGCAGGCACTCAAATCCTGGAATGGGTACAAATCAAACCTCTCAATTTTGATCAGCCATTGCAATATGATTATCAGCTTTCTGGATGAACTAGAAGAGGTTAGAATGCTACACCTGACCGAAAAGAATTTCAGATACATCATTCGGGGCCAGCTTTACAAGCTCCTCCACCGCCGAGTATTTATTGGAAGCAAAGATATACAAAAAATTTAGTCAAGTGGGGAGATGAAAATACAAAATTCTTCCATGCTAGGGCCACAGAGAGATTCAGATTTAATGTAATTGCCCAAATTTCAGCATCAGATGGTAGATTGGTTACTTGTCGATGATATCTGGTCGGGTAGCCTACCTTGGGGGTGCCCGAGGTAGTAGATGAGATCGAGGGTGATGAGGTGCGCGAGATCAAGAGCAAGAAAGTAACACGAGACACGGGTTTAGATAGGTTCAGCCGTCAAGGTGACGTAAAACCCTAGTCCCGTGTTTCTGGCCGTGGATTATGATGGGAAGTAATCTATTTTGGAGGGGCCCCTGCCCGCCTTATATAGCCGGGGGGCGTGGTTACAAGATCAATCTAATCTCGCCTTCCCTGATCGGCGTATCAATTAGCCGACCAGGAAGCCCTATGTACAAGGTAACTAATCACCCGATGATCCGGACGGATCATCCCTCGCATGCCGAGCCGTATGCCGCACTTCGGGGGCTTCAGCGGCACTCGGGCGTCATCTCCTCGGGTTGGACCTTGCCTGGCCGCTCGGCCCAAGCCCACGGCTGAGGATACCCGGGGGAGCAATCCCCAGCTAGTCCCCGAAGCCTCGCGTGTCTCGACCCAAGCTTGGGGACCTTCCAGCGTCTTCCTCAAAGCCGTGATCTCTCCGACGGGCGCCCGTGGCGGGCGAGAGTCGATCGGGCGGATCCGACGAAGTCGGAGCGGTCGGCGCTGCTGAGGCCGACCGATACGATGCTGGAGAGGAGCAAAAGCACCCCCTAGGATGCGTGGCGGTCGTAAAGGCGGAGAGAAGCGCAAGAGGGCCCACTTGTCGTGAGACGCGAGGTGCTCAAGAAAAAAAGAAAAAATATCCTAAGACGGGTACCGTGTACCACGTCAAGTCACCGAAGGTGACGTGTACCACGTAGTCCCCGAGACTGGTAGTAGGTGAAGTATGAAACTGGTGCCAGGATCAAACTTGTCGAAAATCATTCTTCCAATCTTGTATGGTGCGGTCCCCCGAGACGCAACTTATTCTTCTCGTATCTCTGCTTATTCCTCCAACGGGTATAGGGCCTGCGACCACCTGCCAAACTTCGCAGTCGGCCCACCTTGGGCCTACCGTACTCAACACGCCTCGAAAAACATCGCGCCCAAAACCCAACGGGGAATTCGGAGGACGCGTGCGGTTTTCCACGTAGGGGGAGGCGGCGGCGGGCGCTCCCCAACACCACTATAGCGAGTGACTGGCTATTTAAGGATCGAAGTTCGGCCACCGGCTGCACTTTCCACCTTCTTCACGACGCTCGCTTGACCCACCGCCTTCTTGCCTTCAATCGCTAAACCGATTTCTCTCTCCCACATCGCCCGGTAGCGCATTAGTAGGAAAACCTAGATCCGAAATGGCCGGGTAAGCAAGGGGCGGCTGGTTCCGGTTCCGCGGCGGCGGCCGGAGGAAAAAGGGAGATCCGGGGGCGCGGAGGTCCGCCGAATGCAGAGGCCGGGAGTGGGCGCAATCGAAGCCACCCTCCAGCGGTCCTCGACGAGCTCGTCCGGGGAGGGAGTGCTTCCAGATGAGGCGGCGGGCGGCCCCACCGCGGGTGAGTCTTTTCCCTCACACCTGCGAACAACAACGAGCTTGTGGTTTTCGCGGATTATTTCCGTCGGGGATTCGGGCTGCCGGGCGCATCCCTTCCTTCTGTAAGCTTCTTGGGCATTACAAAATTCGCCTTATTCATCTTCATCCCAACTCCATCCTTCATCTATCCGTCTTTATTCATTTCTCACAAGAGGTGTTTCTTGGCATTCCTCCCCATTTCAATCTTTTCCCGCCATCTCTTCTTCGCTTGAGGGCTTTCACTGGGCCTCGCCTAAGGTAGTCGGTGGCCTCTATCTTGTGCTGCGTGATGGGATGAAGAACCAATATCTTGGGCTGCCGCTCAACTCCTCTATTAAGGGGTGGAACACGCAGTGGTTCATCACCCGGCACCCCGAGCCGCAGCTCTCGAACGAGGTGAACGAGTGGTGGTGTGCCAACAAAGAATCGGACCGAGCGGCCGCCGTCTCCGCCGAGATGGTGCAGGTGGAGGAGCTGCTCAAGCATCATTCGCACCATGAACCCGGACGACAGGGTGGCGGTGGCGATTAGTTTCGTGCTACGACGCGTTCAAATTGCAAAGAGCGGGAGCATCCGGGTACGAGTACTCCCGAGACGACGATCCGACGCTGAGACTTCGGAGCCGATCCCAGAGGTGTTGTTTCTGGTGACTCACGCCGTCTTTGCGGCGGCACTTTCGATTGTAGAGTTCTCGGGATGCAGGGCCGTATAGCCTAGGCAACCCCGACCGGGCGGTGAGTTCCTTTGTTTTCATAATGTTATGTGTGTGTCGGTTTAGCCGATCGCTCATGTCGATGCGGTATGCAGGACCACGCCGTGTATGTGTCGGATGTTCCCGACGACACATGGCCGACGGTGTGGACCGGGCGGCGGTCGATGGAGGAGATCCGCAAGATTGCGGAGGACATGCTTCACGAGGAGGGGGAGCCGAGAAGGCGTGGGGGAAAAGCGGCCCCCAAGCGCTGCCGGCGGGTCCGGTCCGCGATGAAGGGTGGCGCGGGCGAAGGCACCTCGCCGAAAAAGGCGCAGAAGGAGTTTGGCGCCCCCCGCCTCGCCTATCTCGGATAGGCGAGGAGCAGTGGGGAGGGAACGGGCCGCCGCCCTCTCGACGACGAAGGCGAGGAGGACACGGAGACGCCGATCAACGTGTCCGACGCCAAGCCACGCCGAAAACCGGGCGGCTCGGGCCGGGTCGCAGACTGTAAGTTTGAGAAAATGCCCGCGAGGAGGCCGCCTAAAGGTGTCCGAGCGCCCGACGAGGTCCCCGACCCAAAGAGCCCCGAGGCGGGTAGTTCTCGAGGCCCCCGACGATCTCCGGGCGGCACCGCCAAAGGGGATTCGTGAGTAACCTTGGTGCACACCTCGTTTTTTTTCGCTCCCGGTGATGTCCAAGTTTAACTTGGGGCTGTTTTTGCAGCGATCCGTGGCGAGGACCCCTTTGTGCGGGGGGAGGGTGACGCCTGTCGCCCTTGGCAGTAGCCCCGCCCCGTCCCGACGATGCGGGAGTGAGCCCCGACCGGCCACTGGACCGGAGGGCGCAGTCCCCAGCCCCTGCCTGGGTGCGAGTCCCGCCCGCCGCGGGGCGCGTCCTAAGGTGGGGGGGAGGGCGTCAGTGGCTTCTCCACCGCCTCTGTCCCGCCGGCCCGTTGGCAAGGGGTGGCGCCACGGGCGGAGACCGGGAGCAGGGTCGGAGGCCTAGAGCCGGGAGGAGGTCGTGGCGGGAGGTGCGCCCCGCTGGGAGGAGCCCGCGCGGCGTTTGCCGCACCTTCTACATCGACCCTGGGCGAACGGGTGGAGGTGGTGGATGACGAGATCGCCGTCAGCCCGTACCGTAACCCGACGCCGGATCTGGAGGTCGCTTTCCGCGGCCTTGGTAAGCCACCATAATGTTTATCCGCCAAAGTTGTGGAGCTCATACTTGCTCTGCCTCAGAGGAGTGCCCGCGTCCGAGAGGCGGGCGCTGCTGAGTAGCCGGCGGCAAAATTTACGAAATCAAGGTTACCGCCGAGCGTTCACGTGAGAAGACAAGCCTGGGGAGTTTGCCGGCTCGCTGCGCAACTCAAGGCCGCCCGTGAATGACCGACGGCCGCGCCGACCAGCTGGTGGAGCTCGAGCGCCAAAAACGCCGCTCAGAGGCGGCCGCCGCAGTTTAACGCAGCGCGGCCGCACGTAATGCTGCAGCACGGGTGACCGTATGTCCTCCCCCTGCCTATTGCTATGGTAGCACTAAATTTCCCGTGCCGATTTTTGCTGCTGCCCGCTAGCCCGCGAGGGGCGAAAGGCCGGCGTCTCAACAAATTTTGTCGACGAAGCCGGACAAGGTGGAAATGCCCACCGCTAGCCCGCGGCGACCAGGCTGCTCGGTCCGAGTTGCGATGTAAGTGTTATTGCCTTGTCGTATTTGTTCGTTTGATAGCATTCGCCGAGTCCCGACTTTTTTATTTCCTCGATCAAATGCGGGAGGGCGCTGGCGGCGGCCTGACGGACTTGAAAAAGCTGCCTTGCACGCCGAGGAGGATGGAAGACGCGATCGTCCATGTGACCCCGCTTGAATCTCGTCGACCCCGATGATGGGGGATGTACGATCGGGATGTGCTCGGAGAGCGCTACCCTTTGGTCTCCCCCTTGTTCTCGGTGCGATGCCGCCCCGTCTTTGGAGCGTACGCTGGTCTTTGTTCATGGAAGCGGCATGCGCTGCCGCTGGGCACGCTGGGCCAAGGCGCTGGTCCGATCGCACTATCCCCGGTGGAGCTTTCCCGGTCGAGGCGGGTTTTACGCGGACCACGCCCGGTCGGGCGATAAGGAGAAGCCGAGCACCGAAGTCTTCGATGCGGTAGTAAAGGTGGTAGAGGATCTCGACTGTTCGGGCGATCTCGATGTAGATGCGCCCGAAAGGGGCTTTAGGATTAGCATGTGTATTGCGCCGAGACGCTTATGTATGAATGACATTGTTGTCATATTTTGTTATGTATGTAGTTTCGTTTTTTGCGTAATGCCCTCGCAAATGTGTGACTTTGTCATCTCACCGACCGCCCAGCTGCCAGTGTCTCATAGCGCTATGGATGTAGACCTTGTCATGCCCGTAGAGGTCACCGGGTGTCACTGAAACCGCCGCCGGCCGCATTTATAACGCAGCGCCGAGCCGCTAGCACGTGTAGGTTTAGGCCGGGGACGGGTTGCTCCAATCGGTTCGAAGTTAAAGTGCGCATCGGGCGGTCTTATTGGCCTCCTCGTGCGTGGGTAGCACGACCGAGAATGACATGAATGCATAAAGAAAAAGGAGAAACAACAAGAAACACATCATATCATATATGTATTTGGATTACAAAGGAAAGCAGTAGTACATATCTTTTGTTCATCTTGGCTACTAGGCGTAAAAAGCATATCGGTGTTCCGTGTGCGAGAGTTTGGGATATCCCGTCCATCCACTCCACCTCAGTAGGACCCCGGTCGGGTCGGGTTACCTCTTTCGACGATGAAAGGTCCATCCTGTGGGAGGACAGCTTGTGCATGCTTGCTGAGGGCTCGTGCGGCGACGCAGACAAGGTCGCCGACCGCGAAGGGGCGTTCCCTGACGTTGCGGTCGTAGTAGCGACGACGCTCTCCAGTACTTGGCCGAATCGGACGCAGCGGCTAGGCGTTCTTCCTCTCGCAGTCGATTGCAGCAAGACGCCGCTTTGATCGGAGATTTCTTCTGAGTAATTTTTGAACTCTTGGTGAGCGGAAGGCGACGTCCTCGTGTAGGACGGCTTCGATCCATACACCATGTAGTAGGGGAAAACCCCCCGGTTCGATCGGGTTTATGCGGCGCGCCCCTGCATCAAGCCGGGGTGGAAGCCCTTTAGCCATCTTCCCCGGTGCTTATCGCCTTTCTCGTACAAGCCGTTTTTTGAGTGCGTCAGATCATTCCGTTGGCGCTGCTCGGCCTGGCCATTAGCCCCGGGTGCGCAACGGAGACGTGTTTGACCAAGATGGACCGCTCCTCGCAAAAACTCCTGCACTGCTACCCGTGAAGTTTGACCCTAGGTCGGTGATGATGCTTGTTCGGGATGCCGGCGGTGGACGATTTCCTCGAAGAACTCGGGGCGGCCTTCTTGCTTGTGGAGTCGACGAGTGGTTTGTACTCAATCCACTTGGAGAACTTGTCGATGGCAACCAAAGACATACCTGTTAGTTACCCGGTAGCCCCCTCGAAAGGGCCGACTGTCGAGTCCCCGTGCATCGCGAAAGGCCGTGACGGTATCGTCATTAGGGGCGTGAGCCGGCGAGATGGGGCCGCTTGGCTAAAAACGATGCCCCCTCAAATGCCGTACCAAGTGTTACAAGTCCCGCGACGGTCGGCCAAGAGAAACTCTGCCCGAAAAGCTCGGCCGGCCAAGTTCGGGAGGCCTTGTTGGCTTCCGCGGATGCTAGCATGTATCTCTTTCAATATTCTTACGCCCTCGCCTCGAGCACGCACGTAGAGCGTTGGCGTTGGCGTTTCCTGCGCATCGTCTGTGCCGGGCCGCCCGGGGCGTGGTGCTGCTCCGCCCGTATCGGCCTCCGTCTTGGTTTTATCGTCGGCAGACCGAAGGTGGTGGTATCGGATGAAAGGGGGAGCGCCAATCCTCCACGCCGCCCAGCCTTCGATAGGCGTGATCGGTCTTCTCGGCGGGGTGACTTTGGCCGCTCTCCGTCTTGCCCGTCCCGATGGTGTCGAGGAGGTCGTGTGCGAATACACCCGCGGAATGGTGGCCCGTGGAGCCTAGTTTGGAGAGCCGGTCGGCCGAAGTTTTCTTCTCGAGGCGATGTGGTGGGAACTCAATGCCGTAAAACTTGTTCTCGAAGTTTTTGGATTTCGCCAGATAGGCGTCCATTTTCTCACCGGTGCGAGGACCGATCTTTATTTGCCTGGTTGACGGACGTGGCCGAAATCACCGAAGATTTCCAGCGCTTGATTCCCGGGGCTATGGCGACTTTGATGCCATGGATGGCGGCCTCGCACTCGGCCGGCGTTATTGGATGCCTTGAAATGTATTCTCAAGACATATCGGAGTTCTTCGCCTTTCGGAGATACAAGCATGACCCCCTCAAGCCGATGCCGCTTAACATTGAGTGCGCCAAAAGTACATCTTCCAAAGGTGGGGGTGTTCGGGCGGAACCGGTTCCAAAGATGTCCGTCCATTCGGCGATAAAGTCGGCGAGCACTTGGGATTTTATCGCTTGGCGACTTCGCCAGACTCGACGGTGTATGCGCCGAAGTTCGACCGCCTACTTGGCAATTCCGCCGTCGACCCCTCTTTGTTCTTTATGATGTCGCCGACGGCATCTGGGACACTACCGGGCAAAGGTGGGACTGAAGTAGTGATTCACCTCAGTAGGAGGACGGGTAAATGAGCTTCCTCTCAGTATGGGCGGTAGCGAAGTTTTTGACTCGCTCAGACCTCGGCGATGTGAGTACACCTGGCCGTTATGCCTTAAACGCATGTCCAAAGCTCGTGGTTCGATCACCACCGTAGACTACCCGATTCAGGGTCGCGATGTGTGAGAGGAGGTCCTCGTCGGTAGTCTTAGATTAAAAACGAGGCGTCGTTAGGGAAAACCTTCGGCTCTTTGAATGCCTCGTCACGCCCGGGGTCCATACGAATTTATCAAACGCCGGAGTAAATGGAAGAAAGGCGTGGCCTTTTCTCCGAGTTGAGAATGTATCTACTTAAAGTCGCTTGCTAACCGTGGGCTTCTATACTTCCTTGGCGTTGGTCGGTGGTGACATCTTTGTTATGGCCGATGCAACTATAGGAGTTTGGTTCGATTCCGCGGTGACGGTGTTTAGGAGGATTCCCGATGAAACCCCAAAGATGCACTTGTTTGGGTTGAGTTTCCATCGATACACTCAGCAGTTCTTGAATGTTTGGTCGAGGTCTTGAGTAAGCTATCTGGGTGGTCTTGATTTGACCACGACGTCGCCGACGTATGCCTCGGCGTTGATGCCTATTTGATCTTTTAGGCATGCTTGAATTGTTCACGGCCGTACGTTGCCCCGGGCGCTTTTGAGGCCAAAGGACATCGCCGTGCAGCGGGCGCCGAATGGAGTTATGAAGGCTGTTTTGACCTCGATTCGACTCCTTTTAGGGCGATCCGGTGATGCCCGGAGTAGCCAAGAAAAAAAGAGAGGAGTTCGCAATTTCGAGTAGAGTCTACGACCTCGCCGATGCGAGGGAGAGTAAACGGGTCTTTAGGGGCGTTGTTTGTTAAGATCGGTGTAATCAACGCACATTCGCCACTCTTTATTGCTTTATGACGAGGACCTGGTTTGCCGCCCACTCGGCGTGATACACTTTTTGATAAAACCGGCAGCCGAGAGCCGTTAATTTCTACCCTAATAGCCTCTTTCTTGTCCGTGCCGAATCGGCAAAGCTCGCTTGACCGACCGGCGGAGGATGAGGCCTTTAGGCGTGCTCGGCATACTTCCTCAAGACTCAGGCATGTCCGCAGGTTTCCATGCGAACACGCGTCCACGTTGTCCCCGGGAAGCCGACGAGCACGCTTTCCTATTTAGGATCGAGGTTAGCGCCGATCCGAAAGTGACCTTGGAGGGGTCACCCGTGCCTAGGTCGATGGTCTTGGTCTCCTTGTTCTTGATGGAGGAGCGGGGGGGTTCATTGACCAGGGATCTCCTTCTTCCTAGGTGGCACTTCCTTGAGTCGGGCGAGGCACGCCTTCATCTTGGCGGTGAGGCCGGCCTCGTTGATGGCGTAGTTTTCTGCCTGCGCGGGCGTGTGGGCTCTTTTAAGTCGGCCGCGAGGGTGAGCACGCCGCCAAGGGCTGGGCATCTTCATCACGAGATAGGCGTAGTGGGGGGGACCGCCATGAACTTATGCGGGCGGGACGTCCCCAGAGATGGCGTGGTAGGCGGTGTCGAAGTCTCGGCGCGTAGAACATCGGGTTCTCCTTGGCGGAAACGGCCCTGGAGTGCCAAACTGTACCGCCGTGGTCACTGCCGAGCGGCTCCGAGGCTTTGTCCGACAATGCCCTAGAACGGGGATTCGGGCGGGCTTTAGAGCCTCTTTTGGGATGCCGAGCTCCCTTGAGCGACTTTGGGAACAGGATGTTCGTGGAGCTTCACTTACGTCGATGAGAACGCGTCTCAAGTGGACGTTGCCCGATCACCGGGTCTAGTACTAGGGGAAGCGCCCGAGGTATGGTATCTCGACCCCAATCCTCCCCGGGCCGGTGATGGCCTGGGTGGGACCACGGCAGGAAGGCTGGATCGGCGATGGTGTTCTCGGCGAAAACTACCATGACCCTCCCCGTGGTTAGCTTCTTGCTCCTCTTGTTCTCCATTGCGGGGTGGTCCGCCGTTATTATTACACTCTTGGATGGTGTTTGATGCGAGGTGCCGTCGGGCCTCGGGTCATCTTCCTTGTCGCGCCGTTCTTGTCATCGTCGCGGCGGCGTTGGCGCTCCGGTCTTCCTCCCGGAAAACTTTGCGAGCCCGTAGCATTGGCGCGCATGGTGTCGCGTCCCATTCTTGTGGATCGGGCACGAGGCTGATCCGGGACTTTGTCAAACTTCGGCGTCGAGGCTGCGCTTGACTCGCGACTTGGCGTTATTGACGTCGTGCGACACCACGAAGCGATCCGAGGCGGTGCGGATTTGCCGTGGCGATGATCGAGGCTGCCCGGTCCCTATAGTCGGCGTTGCGTCGTTGGTCGAGGGGCTCTCACGGCCGGGGAGGCGGGGGCCTCTTCCCTCGATGAGGTCTTTGTGGTGTCCCTCGGCCTCTTCTCCACATGCGTAGGAGTCGGCGGTCTTCATCGGCTCGCCGATTGTTTCGGGCGTTTTACGTGGAGCTTCGCGCGGGGAGTTGCTGTATGTAGGCCTCGGATGAAGGCCGTGATGACGTCGGTGTCATTGGCGTTGGTGGCAGCTAGTGCGCAGCGTGGAGCGGCGAATGTATTGCGGGCGTCTCGTTTGGGCCAGCTGTGACAACTTCGGTGGTGGTGGCGTGTGGCAGCGGTCGCGGTGGCCCATGTAGTTGTCCCACGAAGGTTTCGGAGCTGTGCGGTTGTCGATGGAGTTCTCTTCCAATCTTGTGAATTGATTCGGGCCCGGGAGCCCGGCCTTATGAGCAAGTGGTTTGCCATGGTGTCTTCCAAGATTCCCCCCACAGCGGCCAGCACTTTCAGCGTCACGTTTGGAGCCCTTTGCTCGGGGTTAGCCTTGCCGTCGTGGGGAGCCATTCGGGGGATCCGGAGTGAGCTGGGCCACCCGATGGGACGCGGCCGTGCGAGAGGTTTGGGACCCTCGATCATCGGCGCGGCTGGTCGAGCCAGGTGTTCGGCGTCGAGCGGCGCCCGGCGTTTCATCTCGGCATCGTAGGCGTCCGCTCGCTGGCGTCGATGATGGCGCGGGCATCACGTCCGGCGTTGATGATCGCTTCGGGCATCGGCGAGCTGCGGTTGATGGGCCGAGTGCTGGGCGGGTTGTTGCCGCCTCCGTTTCGCCGTGGTTGCGCCACCTCCCCGTCATTGTGCGATCGGCGGGACCGTCGGGATCTTCCCGATCGATGGCGGCTTGACCGGAGGTGGAGGATCGGGACGGCATCTCCCGTAGTTTGTTTACACACTTGAGCAGCCTTGATGAAAGCTTTAGCCCGGTTTTACGAGGGGTCGGGGCGAGTGCCTCGAGTTCGTTGGCGGCGGCAGCGAGGTTGGCGCTCGGGGTTGGCGCTATGATTTGTTCGATCGATGTAGACAAACTTCGTCCGCGGGGTTCTGTGAGAGTGGCATACGGGCGGCCGCATCTCGGAGGAGGCGTTGCTCCCGATCTTAGTAAGCCACGCGGCGCTCGGCTCGGTCGGCGTTGCAGCGCCTCGTGATCGGCGCGATGTCCTCTGTCTCGTCCGCTGGCGAGTCCTCGTCCGGTGAGGCGGCTCGGGCATGAAGATCCCCGAGCCGGGTATCGCGGGAGGATCGCGAGTTAGTTTGGAGGGCTCCGGTCCGCTTACGACAATCGATGTCTCCGGATCCGATGCGGGGGGCGTCGGAGTCGGAGCCGAGCTGCTCCTCCCGAGGATGGTGTCGCGGTGACTCGTCGTCCTCCGGCCCAGGTGGAGCTGCACCATGTTGACGATCGGTGATGGAGTGTCGGCCGGTAGTGGTCGGACGAGTTGCCGCCGTGCAACTTCTGCAGTGAGTATTCAGCGGAGTTCCGCGGATCGGGTGAGTGCCACCACGGTTCCGAGATCTGTTCCTCGGGAAGTTCGGCGATGGCGTCTGCCGAGCGGTTGAGGTCTTTGGAGAAATCCCCCGAGAACCACTAGAGCCCGAGACCGAGCGGAGTCGTCGCCGGCGAGCGGTTAGGCGCCCTAGGTCCAGCGGGTTTTCACAGGGATGGCCATTGGCCTTGGCGGGTGTCGAGTCGGCGTGGTGCCGGCGGCAGCGGGTTGCCATCCGACCCAGCGGGTGGGTGCTCGGCGGTGTTCTGGCGGCCGCGTCTTCAGCGGCTTCGGCGCGCTCAGCGTGAGACCTCCATTGACCCGGTCGATGAGTTCGATCGAGATCACCGGAGTTGGCCGGGGTTCCTCTCTCGACGGGGCCGTACATGAAGCGCTGCCGCTGAGGGAAGGATCATCGCGGCCTCGCTTAGGCGCAGCTTCGATCGGCCGGGGCGTTCATGCCCGGCTCGGCTGGGCGGGATCCGGGGTTGAGTCGTTCTCCCGCCGTCGTGCTTTCGGCGACGGCGGTCCACGTGATGGATCCCGGCGGTGAAGGTCATGCGACGCGCGGAGAGCGGCGGTGGAGGGGAGCAACCATCTTGCTCAGCAGCGGATCTGAAAACGCAGCCCCTACACAGCGCGCCCGGTATCGACGATGCTCCCCGGTCGGCCCTCTACCTTGGGGGTGCCGAGGTAGTAGATGAGATCGGGTGGTGAGGTGCGCGAGA
Source organism: Chrysopogon serrulatus (assembly GCA_015844335.1). Classification (NCBI taxonomy): domain Eukaryota; kingdom Viridiplantae; phylum Streptophyta; class Magnoliopsida; order Poales; family Poaceae; genus Chrysopogon; species Chrysopogon serrulatus. The sequence goes on along the minus strand of JADLZL010007802.1, from coordinate 391 downwards.
TCAAGAGCAAAAAGTAACACGAGGACACGCGAGTTTAGGCAAGGTTCAGGGCCGTCAAGGTGACGTGAAACCCCTTAGTCCCGTGTTCGCCGTGATTATGATGGGAAGTAACTGTTTTGGAGAGGGCCCCCGCCCGCCTTATATAAGCCGGGAAGTGTGGTTAAAGATCAATCTAATCGCCTTCCACGATCGGTGTATCAATTAGCGACGGAAATCTATGTACAAGGTAACTAATCACACGATGATCGGACGGATCATCCCTACTATCTCACCGAGCCGTACGCCGCGCCGAGGGCTTGAGCGGCACTTTCGGCGTCATCTCCTCGGGTTGGACCTTGTACGGCCGCTCGGCCCAAGCCCACGGTGAGGATACCGAGGGGAGCAATCCCCA